>OY744551.1:992500-1075000 GCA_963556195.1 Sepiola atlantica
ACCACGTCGGCGTGTTTGACGGGTTTTCGTCGATAAATTGTTCTGAGAAAATTAATTATCTGGGCTGATTTGTGGACTTTCTGCTGAAAATGAAATGCTTTTGAATAAAAATAGCGAACACCATTATATATATATATATATATATATATATATATATATATATATATATATATATATATATATATATGATTATTTTTATTTACACAAACATGTACAAAGTCTGCGACACTGACATGTCGATGCTATCCATCAACAGTTATTATAAACTGAGATCTCACCAGGGAGAGTTAGAATCCAATCTTAACCTCAGATCATATTTGGAGAGAGTTGATTCTCTCCAAATATGATCTGAGGTTAAGATCGGATTCTGGCTCTGCCTGATGGGATCTCAGTTTGTAATCACTGTTGATCGATAACATCGACATGCCAGTGTCGCAGATTTTGTACATGTCTGTGTAAATAAAAATAATCATATATAAAGCTCTATTTGATATTGAGCACTTTTTATAAACCCGGTTGAAATTCTTTGGATTACTACCCTGTGGATGTTTTACCTGGATTATTACCATTATATATATATATATATATGGGAAGAGAAGGGTGAAGGTAATCCGACGTGATGGTAAAATGAAAAAGGAAAATAAAAAACTGGATGTTTTTTATGTGTACATCAACGTTTCGTCTTTATTTATAAGACTTCATCAGGATGATGATATAGGGAAAAGATATCATGCAAGCACAGATACATGTAGGGTAGACATGTTGGGAAGAAAAATAAAATAAAATGGGAAATAATGGCAGCGTCTTGCTGGACGTCCGTACTTGTTAGAGAATGAAAATGAGTGGGAGAAAAAAGGGGAAAGGGTGGAGGGAGCGAGGACTACTGTGGCTGGCGATGAGAGAAAGAGGTGGGGGATGAGCAGGGGTAAAATGGATGGCAGAGAGAGATTGGAGGAAGAGGGGGAGGGGGTGTTTGACCAGATGGCTGTGGTCGAGATTGAAGGGGAAGAGTGAGTTGGAATGTTTGTGTGTGGGGGGTGTATGCAGGGAAAATGGGGATGGGTAGAGAGGGAGGGGGGCTGTGATTTTGGTGGATGGGCGAAAGTTATGGTCTTAGAGAGCGTTTGGAGAAAATGAGGGAATTTAAGAAGAGGTATGGGAGAAAATAGATGAGAGGGGGAAGAGGGAGGATTTGTCGTGATAGGGTGTGAAATATTTGAAATATTTGGAAAATGATAGCAATGAGTGAGGGATTGGAGTGGGTGGGGGAGGGGGGTGATTGAAAGGGTGGGTGAGGAATATTTGAAATATTTTTTCTCCCACTCATTTTCATTCTCTAACAAGTACGGACGTCCAGCAAGACGCTGCCATTATTTCCCATTTTATTTTATTTTTCTTCCCAACATGTCTACCCTACATGTATCTGTGCTTGCATGATATCTTTTCCCTATATCATCATCCTGATGAAGTCTTATAAATAAAGACAAAACGTTGATGTACACATAAAAAACATCCAGTTTTTGGTTTTCCTTTTTCATATATATATATATATATATATATATATATATATATATATATATATATATATATATATATATATATATATAGTGTTATAATGGAAAAATTCCAGGAAGAAATCCGGGTAAGAGAGCTCAATGTGGTAAACAGAGCAATAATACCGTAAAATATAATAACACGAAATTACATGATTGTCGATGCAATAATTTATTTCAACCTTGCGGTTTTATTCAAGCATCCAACTTAACAATTACATTTTTGATACTGATAGAAAACTGAATTATCCTCGGCACTTCGAACACAAGAAGAGGGAGTGGTGATAGCAGCCATTTTGAACACCCAACATAGAGCGAGTAGGAATTAACATCTTATATTTAACTAAAGTAATCTAAGGGGATCTTATGTTTTTTTTTGTTTATTTTTATTAAATAATAACGTCTGAGTTAAGCGCACATATTCTTTCTACATATCCGACCTGGTGACATACGCCTCCATACATACGCACACATATACCTATTCTTAACATCACACACACACAATTTTTGGCTAGCCCGAAATTCAGCTTTCCGCCCGGCAAACGAAACGAGAGGAAAGGGAATATGATAAGACATTAACATCTGTTCTCGTGTCATCAGCGGGTTGACACTTCTCGTGCCCT
The DNA here is from genome assembly GCA_963556195.1 of Sepiola atlantica. Taxonomy (NCBI): domain Eukaryota; kingdom Metazoa; phylum Mollusca; class Cephalopoda; order Sepiida; family Sepiolidae; genus Sepiola; species Sepiola atlantica. The sequence goes on from OY744551.1 coordinate 994,677, forward strand.
CATTCTCTCTAGATTCGCGCGTCAAAATCAATTTGAAAATTAAAAATCCTCTGATTTTCACAAATTCATCTTACATTAGTTTATAATCTATGGAAGCCTATAATTAATTCTAATCTAATATTGTCTAGTGATAATATTATACACTTAATTTAATTCGCTATCTTATTTTAAGTAAATAACCAATTACATCTGCATACATCCCCACATATATACACACCTATCCCTACACACACATATATGTATACATACATATACACACACATACATATATACTTACATCTACACACAACATATATATATATACACACATATACACATATACATATATATATACACATACACACATACACACACACACATACATACATATACATATGCACACCCATACCTACTACCTTGAATTGAAATTTTTAAGACATCGAAGATAAATGTGTTTCGTCTTTAAGTATTCATTAAAGAACATCCCTACTAAATGAATGTATACCTACACACACACACACACAAACATATGTACATACACACACATACACACATATACATATACACACATATATACGCACATGCACACATAGCCACAGATGTGCAAAATAGAGAGACACATACATGTATACATAGACATACACAAATGCACACATGTCACATACCTATATACATACTCAGTCATACGCATACGTACACACATACCTATACTCATATACTCGCACATTCCCATACATGCACACATACACCTGCACCCATGTATACACATATCTACATACATACACATACATATATACAAAATAATATATACGGCCTGGGAAGTCTTAAATTGCACATACATACCTATATGTAAAATAATACATACGGCCTGGAAAGTTTTAAATAACCGGGGTAAGAGTTTAATTAAATACAAGCATACATTGATAAGGCAAATATGCAGTACATACATACACACACATACACACACACACATACATGCTAGCACATACACAAACACATGCATGCATGTACACATATATATACATACAAAAACAAATGTACTTATATATACGCTCCTATTCTTACCATACATACATATACACTAATGCCCGCATACACGCGCATCCGCACGCGCATGCATACCTAGCAAATATAAGGCTATCTTATTTCAAGTAAGTACTCTGAATACACGAATATCTTAAGGTACGATCGTATATGCATACATCTGAAAAACAACTATAACTAATGTCACCAGGTCAGTAATTACATGTTCATAACAGATATTAATGTAAATATTTATGGGGGTTTACCGTAACTGATCTATTTGGTATCTAACCGTTACAAGTCTAGAGGTCTATCAGATTATTAGATATTGGTAATTTTAAATTTGCATTTATGTCTGCATTTCGCCATCAATTCATCGCGTTTGTTTAAAAGATTATTGCGGTCGTATTTTAGGATTCTTATTTTCTCCTCTAAACATAAATTGCATCTCTGCCTAAATCCATTTGGGATATCCGAAAAGCATAGTATTGACCACGAAACCACCGGGGACCGGTTCTCATTTTTCAGAAGCCACCATTGTTTCGCTAATTCTGTTTTGTTCTTGAGATCTGGGTTGTTAAAAGAGTGTTTGTGGTCATAAAAGCGTTGTTTCCAGTTACCCGCGGAGATGCCGATGTAGACTTTATTGTCCCTGTTATTATCTTCCGGATGAATAGTGGCCTTATACACCACACACTCAACTTTACAGTTACCGTCCAGTGGGCAGTTCTCTTTAACTTGGCAATTACATTTATCTACTGTAACCTTATTTTTACTAGAATTGTTTAGTAATTTACGATTATGGGTGCTGATTATTTTATCCATGTTTTTGGTACAAGAGTAACTAATTTTTATGGTTTTTCTATTAAATATCTTTCTGAGTGGATTATTCATGCTAAAATGCTTATCTACTAGGTTCAAGAATACTTTCCCGATGTTGATGTTAGATAGTTGGCAGTACGGAGGTTGAACCATGTTATGTTACGGCCTCTATTCCTGGATTTATTTTTATTTTCTTTCTTGATATATTTGAGTTTATCACTATATCCACTTTTTTCTAGCGCTCTATTGTATAAATGTTTGTTTGTTTCAAAAATTTCCTTGTTAGCCGAAAGTTTATTAATTCTAGTATTAATCGTTTTAGGTACTTGTTTGATTATATATATATATATATATATATATATATATATATATATATATATATATTATCTATTTTCGCATTCCAAAAAACGTATACTAACTCGAGAGTTGGTTCGAACGTGTCAGCCAGGCAAGAAACAAATACACAGCTTTTAAATTCTTCTGAAAACCTAATGAAAGTCTAAAAAATGTGGCGGACTGGGCCTCAGCACGATCCAATCAAGTGTAGAGAAAAATACTTAATTGTAAATTCTCCCTCGCGATGAGAAAACAGAGAAAGAGAGAAAGAAAAAGGGTAAAACGTCTGCAATAAGAGATATATATTTTAAGAGAACCCCTCGACTGAATAAAATATTAAAAGTACATGATATGGGGTCCAAGAAATCAGAATAAAACACCACATTATACCACCCGAAAACCCACCAATTTGTTTATAACATATATGAAGGGCTTGTCGGAAATAACATTCAAAGAATATGTTATACATATGACATCAATACAGTATTTAGTAGGGACTCTACTCTCCGAAAGAATATCGTGCGAGTCAAGACCTGTACGGAAAAAAGTCATAACTAAAACTTTGTGTATGTAATTGTGGAAAGATATACAAAAGTGAGACAGATCGCCCACTTAAGGTAAGATTAAAAGAAACTGGACATCCGTAATACGTGAAGATGTGTAAATTCGGGTATAGCTGACCAGATATGAAGGGAAAAGAGAAATAGTCTTGCTTCATGAGACGACGTAAAATTATAGACAAAGAAGAACGGTTGAGAATAAGACGACTCAAAGAAGCAGCACATATGTTGGGAGACGATGACCTACTCAGAAATCTAGTATATTATGTAATACAATATGGGAACCATTAATTATAAATAATATATAAGGCCATCATTAATATATATATATATATATATATATATATATATATACATATATATATATATATATATATATATACATACATATATATATATATATATATATATATATATATATATATATATATGTATATATGGGGTAAAGTACACGAACAGTCATGAAAATGAAATGCCATGGTACACAAAATGTGTGAAAAATGACAAACATAAAGCAGGTTAAAGTGCAGGAGAAAAGCAAAAACAAGCGATTTGACCGGTTTCGTTCGTGTTAGCGAACGTCTTTAGAAAAAGTGGAGATTCGGAAATCATTTTATTTTGAAAGACACACACAGTCTTCCTATATGGTCCAATCGGATCATCTTTTCCTTCTCTCATGTGGGTGCCTTTCAAAATAAAATTATTTCTAAACTTTTACTTTTTCTGAAGACGCTTGCTAACACGAACGAAACCGGTCAAATCTCTTGTTTTTGTTTTTGCCCTGCAGTTTAACCTGTTTTCCGTTTTTCATTTTTCACACACACACACACGCACACACACACACACACATATATATATATATATATATATATATATATATATATATATATTTTGTGGTGCAACATTTTATTATACATTTGAATAAAATAAGTGGAGTCATCTTGAATAAAGGGCAATATCACAAATAAAAAGTTAGAAGAGGGAAAAAAATTTTGTTCATGTATACTTATAGAATAAAACAACTAAGAAGTTTCGTTACGAATAAAAGTGGAAAAAACCCCCAACCCAAGGTACCTTTCGTCCGACCATTTTCAAGGGGGAACGTCGGTAGAATATCGTTTCAAAGTAATAAAAAAAGAAAAGATGTTTTTTACAAGGAGAAAGAGAGAAAAAAATAAATAATATATATATATATATATATATATATATATATATACATATCGTAATATATAGTAAAAGTAGTGATGTATAGTGATAAGTTGTAAGACTAAACATATAAAAATAAGAATGTGGTTAAGGGTCCAAAAATTCATGATAGAAATATCCGTAAAGACCCCTGGCATAATAGATAAAGTAATAGGTAACATTCAGTTCTTAGCGATAAATTCATGGTTCAATCCTGAGAATAGAATTGCGAATTGCTTAAGATTTTCATCCGGTCGTGGTTGACGAAACGAGAGCAGGCTCCCCCCATGGTTCAAATAAATTATCATTTTCGAAATTCAATACATTTAGATGTCATAATTGAGTGATTTGAAGTGCTAAAATGGGGGTTTTGAACACAAGGATTTACGTGGAGTAGGTTACATTTTTATTGGATAAAAAATTTATAGCCAAAAATCAAATATGCTGAAAAGAATGTCTATTTTTAGAATGTATTTGTTCAACATTTTATTTTTTTCGGTACATTTTTTAACCTAGGGCCTACTGAAATGTAGGAAAACACAATTGTAGCCATAGATAAGTTTGTTATCATACTCATGAACAACAGTAAGCCTGTGTTTCAACAACAGATCATCAATATTAATTTCAAGAGTGTCAATTCCAGTTGTGCCACTTTGCGGTATCCGGCTTAAGCATCGTCGTCTACATCATCTGACAAATCTGGCACCTGTGAGTTAGAGCAACTTGTACCACGACATTCTCTACACACGGCAGTGCAATGGAGACCATATTTTTGGCATGTGCACCTCCTTGTTTTGCAGTTTTTCTTGCAGCTACAACAGATGACATCCAGTATCTCCGGTGGTGCTGCGGGCTGATCTGTCTGTATAGGCATGCACCTTCTGTCCACAAGGTGCCATCCCCAATCTTGTGGCTTCATGTTGACACATGTTCCTTTCCACTCCATTACCTGGTAATAGACACGGAGGCTATGGAATCTTGCAGCTGCTGATGTTGGGGGTAGAGCTTGTGGTTCCACGGAAGATGTGTTCTTGGAAATCTTGTCACAGAACCGTTTGTATCTTAAGCTGTCCAGTCCTTCCTCTTTGGTACCACCGTACAGTGATACCAGAGCTTTCTCTCCTGCAGCAGTTATGTCCTCCGGTGTTTGCCCTGATTTGTGGAACATCTCTGATTGCTCACGAAACAGGGAATCATGGCTGTTTGAACAATGAGGACATCAGCATTATGCTTTGCGTGTTCTGTGCTGCATCCAGCCCTTTCTAGTTTGTCGCTGAGAAAATGTATGAAGCGCTGTTTGCCTTGTTGGTCAGGAAGTCCTCCTTCTTGGATTGGATGATCATATCACCAGCAAAGCTTACGGTCAAACTAGAGCAGGTTCCTGTTCTTCTTTGTTGTGTGGCATCTTTAGTTGTGGGTTCATCTTTGTAGCCATCGAAAACAATGACAGCAGCTCCATATTTCTGTGTCACATATCTGACATAAATCTGACACACGCTATTATATGTGGAACCTCTTGGCCAGGGAATCCGATGGAGTAGCGTGCCGCCATCAAGGACATATTGGACTTGGTCTACACTCGGCTCACGTTGTTCTTCATCTATAGACTTCCACAGAACATCAGCAAGGACTGCCTTATTGGCCTGCAAGGGAAAGGGATGACGAGTCAAATAAGGCAGGAGGGTGGCTACAAAGTTCGAACTTGAATAACGTTGACAAGTCTTTGCACCGTTCACCTACAATTACCAGTCGCTGGAACACCAATAGTGGATCCACTACTATAGATTCCCCTCTGACTTTGACAGTTGATCTGGATGCAAGTGTCATTGCTTCATCGGCTTTTCGGAAGGTGAACTCTTCCACAGATTTCCCTGCCATGCTCACTAGAATCTTTTCTCCAATTTCTTTTGTTTGGTCAACATTGACTTCGCCCTGAGCGGCCATGCCATTAGCAATGTTGTGAAGTGAGGTATTCTCCTTGAATGGATCTCTTTCCTTCAGATAGCTGATAAGATCGAGGGTGTCCTTGACATCTCTGGCCTGTCTAGCCTTCGAAATATCTTTGTGTTGGTCGCTGGTTTCGTAGGAGACCCCGCTGAACTTCTGCATTGCATCGTTGATGTTTGCGCATGCTGGCATGGATAGGACCCACAATATTTCATGACCTCAGCATAGGAAGATGAAAACCCATGCCCGTGAAGCGTGTCCACCAAAAAACGTGACGCAAAATGGTGGTGCATCTGGATACCGAGGCCAAGCTGAAGAGGGGTTATTATTGCCCTTGGTCGTATGGCTTGCATTATGGCCTGCCAAATCGAATCAAGTTTTACACCAACATTTTTGCCAGCAAACATAGTCCTAAGCAGTAATTGCAATGAGTTTGGAATGTAGCTAGCAGAATCAGCAATGTCGCCCGTGTCTGGATAGAAATCCTTTGGGGTTTCCATGGACTTTACATCACTGGCAATGAGTTTTGCAGCAGCTTCAATAATATTCAACTTGTCATCTTCAATATTTTCAGCTTTCTGTTGCTTGTGGAATGCATAGAGGATTGAGCTTGCTGTATCTCGCAATGTGACCACACATTCTTTGGTGCTCAGCACAGTCATTAAAACCCTCTCGCCAAAGTGCTCCTTTATTTTAGTTTTCATGTATTTAGCACTGTAAGGTTCATGCTCTGTGTTCTGAAGAAACTCTGACATTTTGAGAACAAGGTCATGTATGGTGGTTTGCTCCTCGTCATTTTCCTCTAAGAACTGAGCCACTTCCAGGAACGCTGACGTTATCTTGTCTATCTCAGGCCTTCCGAGTTTGAGCCTCTTTGATTTGTCTCCAGTACTACTGGTGTCTAAAGAGTGCTTAGTAGGAATGTTTTTCCCTGTCCTAAAGTTGCTACTGCACTGCTGGTGATACATTGCATCCGTTACAAATACTTCAATGGATTGTGCTCTGATGAACTTGCTGCTCTCGTGCCCCCACGACGAAAATTCACTAGACCAACCCGACAAACTTTCCAAATCCCATCCATTCACTGTGGAGGTCCCCATATGCCGGAGAGCCGTCTACTCCAATAGCTTCTTTCCTCGTGCTGCCGGCCTCTGAACCTCCTCCCCTGTTCCCTGTTTCCCCGACTGTACCGACCTGCAGAAGTTTAAAACTAATAAAAACAGACATCTCGCTACACAGTTCCTAACTTAGGATGACACACTAAACCTACACCCTAACTCTCAGTACACTTTTACGTTTACAGTGACGGCCTGCCTTGTTTGGAGTGAATTATGTTTACAAAAAAAATCAAATCACCTTTCGATTTATATAATTACAAGTACATGCCTTTAAGTTTGTGAAACACATCGAGTACTTTACCAAGGATTATATACAACATTGATGTTTTAAGGATGATTAGTGATGCATGAAGAATAACAACGATGTTGTTGTTTTTGTAAATATCATATTTTATTCTGATATTTCGAGCAGACCTCCGTTCTTTTGTCTAAGAATGATACGAAATGAAGAAGAACAATTCTTAGACAAAGTTGCTTTTTACAATGCAAGTGGCTGATGTTAGGTGCATTACTTTTATTCAAAGAACTTTTTGGTCAACCAATAATTATCTAAACATTTGACAATAGCTATGTTCGTCCTTTCTTGCCAACCTTACTTTTCGGTACACACGGCCTGGATATTTAACAGATGTAGTAGTCAGTACTACATACACCGTCAATAACAGCATCAGCCGCATTTAACAATATTCAAAGTATCTGCTTCACTTCTAAGCTTTGTGTTGATTAGAGCTAACACGTGATTACAATTGAGATTTTACCAATTAGAAACAATTTTCTAGCACTCGTCCTCCCAAGGTTATTTAAGGGACTGCATAAGCATAGTTCGTTCTCTTTAGCCGCGAGAGATCACAACTGTGTTACCGATTTATGACAGAAACAAACTTGCTGTTATTCATAAGCTATCGGCGTCCAAAAGAAGACATTACTTCCCAAGATGGCAACCTGATTCACAGTGACTGATCTGCCGCACATGGACTTATTCCTAATATAGCATTTAAACACACAAGCTTACATCCAAGTAACAACAATATGAACTTTTATCTGTATCCTACAAACGCCAGTAACATTATATTTCCACTCACAGAGAATCTATGGTTGAATCCAAAATCAAACGAAGTATCTTTCACAAAATATGAATTCGAATCCTTTAAAAATGTAAAAACAAGCTGTAACAGCTCTAGCCTATTCCGATCCAAAAGCTTGTAACATATATTTCTAATTACGATGTTGGGGGCACGTCATCAAATGATTGCATATTAGTCGATCTATATTGGGTTATTTTTAAAAAATATCGCAAACTCAATCAAATTATCGTTTCTTCAACAGAGAATTACGAGCTGCCTATTTCAGTGTCTTACATTTCAGACATAGAGTAGAAGGCAGGTATGTGTTATTACTGGCAGATCACAAACCGCTATGTAATGCTTTAAAAGTGCAATTCCCATTAAAATCTAACAGACAACAGTGTTACGTCTGTTTAATAAGTGAAAACGTGATCGATATTTTACACATAAACGATCCCATCGTAGTTTACTTCTTGTCACAACCAAGTATGCGAGTTGCAGGAAATTGTGAGCCACCAAACCATTGACAAAGAAGCAAGGAACCGCCGTGATCAACTAAAGTCGTAATTGTGAGCCACCAAACCAATGATCAACTAAAGTCGTAGCATATAAATGAACATGAAATAATACTTTGCGACGTGGCACTACTCTTTTCCACGTTCTTCTGTAACATAAATCTAAGAAAATCTGTAAATTAATCTGTGCATAAGTTGTGTTAAAAAGAATAACAGAATGTTGGATTTTGCGCAACTAAGTCGTGCGAAACTTAGTCGGATAAACTGGTTTGCAATTCCTCTCTTCTTAGCTCTGAGATGGCGTTATAATTAACTATGAATAGACTGTTTCCTTGTTCTTAGCCTTACTAGGAATAGGAAACGACAAATGTATTTTTATTTTAAAAATACTTTATTATACTTGAACTAATATCGTTCTTATTTCAATTCTATTCAATGACTCTTTTTGATATATGTTTGATGATCAAAGTAGATACATTGTAGAGGGCATTACGTTGTTTTATTGCGTTAGAGTTAATAATGAATGCTCGTTAAAGAAGTCTTCGCCGATATTTATTTAAGATAAAGTATACAATTCTACCCTGCCCAAACTTAAAAGAATGATCGTGCTCTACTGCATGAAAACAGTGCGTTCAGAGAATTGCTATTTTCCTTATATCTCTTTTATATTCACCAAGCCTTTTCTTCAGTAACCGTTCAGTTTCTTTTAGGTATATTTGATGATAATCACTGCATAAGACAGTGTTTATCCCTGCATTAGATATGTTGTTTTTTTAAAATAAGGTTTTGTTGTTTTTAATGTTTAATTTATAGTTTGTGATGTAGTTTGTATTGTCGGAATTCATAGTTTATTTACAGTGTTGAATATTATTGTATTCTAGGAATGGTTAGGTAAGAGAAGGTATCGGTTAATGAGAAAAATGTTCGGTGTATGAGATTTTTGCTTATTGTTTCTTATAAATATTAGTCGGGCTTTTTTGTTTGCATTTTATATAAAATGTGTGTGTATTACAATGTTTTCAATGAATTTGGTATGTAATTTAAGCCTTTGCATTAAAACAATTAATATTTCATAAAAGATATGGGCCTTTGAAGTTCATGTAAACATTTATTCTGAGAAAAGTAGTAACCCTTGTTTGCGTTTCTACTGACGAAACAAAGATAACTACTTTGCTCAGAATCGGTATTTACGCGTACGTAAACGGATTATATATTTTATTAAATATTAATGTTTAACAACCATAGTTCACAAATTCGTAGGTAACGTTCTGCAAATGTTGTTTTTCAATAATTTCATGGAATCAGAAAATTCCATGATCCATAGAGAATATACGTGATTTTAACCCCAAACAGATCATTAGAAAAATTGAAAAATTGTTGTAATAAAGCCGGAAATTCTGTTATTTTTAACAATGTTAACTTACATATACAAATGCTGACTAAATACACACAACATCTATCTATCTATCTATCTATCTATACATATATATATGTGCCATACTCAGACTCGGATTCTATTCTTAAAGCAAACATCTGGCTGAAACCACACAGAAACAATCCAATATATCACGCCACTAAATAACTGTGATGCCGATGAAGGCAACTTCTCTATTTTACTACATTTCATCCATATCTCCATTACCTTTCTTTTTTCTACTTTTTTTCTGTCTGTGTTTTTTACCATTTAAACTTCTCTGCGTTTTATCATTCTTTTTTTCCAAAAAGGAAAACACGTGCCAATAACATCCCGTTTTGCAGTCTTCCTTTTCTTTTATTTTTACTGTTATCGAATAAAAATGACCGGATTCAGCATTAAATACTCTGAAAAGTGTTGATAGGCCGTAAAACCAATAACCAAACTAAAAACTATGAATAAACATTTGTAAGATATAAATAACTTGAAGCATGAAAACTTTTACCAAAATGACCAGATTAGGTATTAAATAACCCGAAAAGCGTTGATATGCCGTTAAATAAAACAACCAAACCAAACAAAACCAAACATAGTCCTTGAGTGTCCTTGAAGTAAAATTTAAATCTGTTTCATTCCCATTGAAGAAAAGAATGCCCTAAAGTAATTTAATGTTCTATTTTAATAATTTCGAATGCAATTTATGGAATCGTGTGATATTCTGACACAAATAAATATGTCTTGATTTTTGCTTCGTAATTTTATTTTGTTAAATGTGACAGCAATTACGAAAATACATGTCTTTTATTTAACAAAATAAGTAAAAGCCATTAAAGTGGAATCGGTACATTGTAGATCTATTAAAACCCAAATATAAATTGTTAAAACAAAGAATCTTATTTACAATCTGTACTCTTTAGTTATTTTAAAGTACAAAAAAATCATCATCGTTGAACTGGAGAATATTGAACAGTCGACCTTGGAACGTTTGCCAGACAATTCTTTTATTGTCATTAACAACTTAATTAAGCTGGAGAGTATAAATACAGAGGTTTTCGTGTCGTTGTCAGCAAAGACAAACTTGCAGTTGCTCGAAGAAGTACAACGAATCCAGCCATGCCTAACTACACTCTCCATTACTTCAATGGCCGCGGCCGTGCCGAGTGCATGCGTATGATGTTCCATATGGCCGGCGTCAAATATATGGACAAGAGATACGAATTCTCCGACTGGGATCGTTGCAGGAATGGTAAATAACTCGTTCAAATAATTATTCTTCATTCTAAGTTACAGTATAACTTTGTTTATCATTTTGTAGACGATGAAAATTCAATGATGTATATATAATCATACTCACAGTCTGAGAGGATAAATTAAACTCTAAAACTCACTTTTATGAAATATATCTTTGAGTTCATATATTAGATTCATTGCTTATTCTGCTTTTCGTAAAGTCGGTTCTCTCAATCCCACCAAACATTTTCTCACCTATGAGGCTATTCTCTATCTTTATAAATCTTCTCTCAGACCATGTACGATCAGACTTCGTATTGCGTACTGTTGTCATATTTGGTCTGATGAATCTCTGTCCCACTTGAGGAGTCTTGATAAGATGCAGAAACGCATCTGCAATTTGATTGGGCCTACCCGTTCTTTTTCTCTCTCTCTCTTTCTCTCTCTCTCTCTCTCTCTCTCTCCCTCTCTCTAAGAGATGTGATGCTGCTACTGTCAGTCTTTTCTATAAATACTATTATGCCATCTTTTCTTCAGTATTATGTGATCTATTCCCTGCTACTTTCGTTCCAGCTTGTTCGACTCGTTAGTCTAGTGGTCTCCATCAATTCGCCGTTTCGATACCTTATTGTAATACAGCTTCCTATTCCAGTAGCTTCTTTCCCAAAACTGCAGGATTGTAGAACTCTTTTCCTGCTGACTGGGTTGTCTCCTACCGATAGCCTTGGTCTTTTCAAGACTAAAGCCAATAGGCGTCTGTTCCTCTCTCTGTATCTATGTATATATATATATATATATATGTATATATATATATATATATTAATCTGCCTATCTATCTATTGTGAGATGTTAAATATTGGGCGAGTATAATTTAGTTAGTTGCGAATAACAGGGGATGGGTTTCAGTTAGAACAGCTTTGTGTATCGGATATCAGCTCGACTGTCTGTCTGATAGAGACGTATGTTCTATATGTCCGGCATCAAATACATTGACTAGAAGTATAAAATCTCTGACTGCATGAATAGAAAATAACATTTGTACTACTGTTTTATTTAACTATTGTTTCATGTAATATTTAAGAAATAGAATATTTGGATCAAAGTCTCCTTTGCCGCCGTAAAACAGGATGTGGTATCAGTAACACTCAAAGCGATACACACTGAAAGTATTACATTAATGAGTGCCACGAATTGTATTGATTCAATATCAAGTTTCGCAGCAGTTATATAGATTTTACTCAATAATTACCTAATAATACTGATGTTAAATTTTATTTCAGTAAAAAATAGTTTTACTTTAAAAAACAAACAAACATCAAATAGTCAAACGATAATTTGAGGCCTTAAAATGCAAAGGAGCTGTGTATAAAGTGTTAATTAGATGTTTATAAAAATGACAGTAACAAATATCTCTGCTCGAGTATATATATATATATATATATATATATATATATATATATATATATATATATATATATATATATATATAAGCAAGCGTTGTTGAACAACACGGAACTTTCGCGTTTGTATATTTTCCTCGTGAGGTTCTCAAACCGTCGAGCTATCTTTCTGGTTTCAGTTGGCAATCCGTATAGTACTTCGCCGATAGTTTTTAATTCGGCCATTTTCTCGAGCGCTTTCGACTTTCGTAGTCGTCCTCAGAATTAGGGTTTTGTTTTTTAAATCTAAATAAGAAGACTTGAGTTTGTGTTTTATAGTTATCGCTACGGCCGAATGAAAGACAGAAGAGGGTGTGTGGTTGAGTTCATTTTATTCTATCGTTTGTGTTTTTGGTTTTATTGTTTACTTATTTATTTTGTTAGTTCTTATTTTTGCTATTATTTATTTATTTAAGTTGTAGAACCTTACGAGGAAAATATACAAACACGAAAGTTCCGTGATGTTCAACAACGCTTGGTTAGATAATGACTTGCTGCCTAAATATATATATATATATATATATATATATATATATATATATATATATATATATATATATATATATATATATATCGACAGTTGCTTAGAGACAAAGACAAGCTAAAAGTAAACATTTAGCCACGACTATTAACCATGTTTCCTTTGAGAACACAACAATTGATCGTACTGAATAGAGGAGGACATGCTCTAATAGCACCAGGAATGATGCAACATCGAAAATTGTCAAACTTCGTGAAACTAGGAAAAGACACAATCCATCTTGTGCTGTTCCAGCGATATACTCAAACGATTTACCCTCTTGGCCAATCGGTGGACTTCTTTACAAATCACTCGCACGTCTGAAGAGTCATTTGCAACTCAAACACAAGATTTAATAAACAGGGTTTATGGAACTTCATGTGTCGAAACCGACGGGAGAGTCCATCATATATACAGGGTGTGGCAAAAGTCGCGCATTGGTTTGTTTAGGTGATAGAAACTACAACATTTCAAGTGATTTACTAGGCTTTTCTGATAAATAATACATTTACCTGGTAATGTTGTGGCAGTAGGTGTTAAAAATAATATCCTTTAAATGGCCACCATTTTCGGCCTCACAAAGACGGGCTTTAGTTAGGGCATTTTCCATTACAGTCCTTAGAATAACTGGCTGTAGTTCTTGGATTTCATGTCTGATATTGTTTTTTAGCTCTTGAATCGTTGTAGGCTTGTTCACATATACTCTTTCCTTAAGATAACCCCAAAGGGAAAGGTCAGGGGCTGTTAAATCAGGTGAACGTGAAGGCCAGTTAAAATCAGAAAATCTGCTAATTAAGCGCGCGCCAAACAACTCCCTTAAGAGTGCCATACTTTGTCGGGCAGTGTGGGCAATAGCTCCATCTTGTTGGAACTATATTTATGGGTTGTCCTGAACAGCTGGCCTTAAAACATGTTCAATCATTTGTTGATATCGCTGTGCAGTTATCGTCACCGCGACACCTTGTTCGTCTTCAAAGAAATATGGACAGATCACGCTTTCCGATGTAACACCACACCATACGATACATTTTAGTGGATGTAATTCACGCTGATGAACGGTTCTTTGATTTTCAATGGCCCATATTCTGCAGTTTTGCTTATTTACGAACCTGTTCAGATGAAAATGGGCTTCGTCGCTCATTATCAGCTTATGGATGATTTCATTTTGTTCTCTGGCTAATTGATGAATGTGAACAGCATTAGCTACGCGTGATTGCAAATCTGTGGGTTGTAATGCCTGTACCAATTGAATTTTGTATGGAAACAGATGCAATTCACGCAAAATTCCTTGAAGTGACCTTCTGGGCATTCCAATCTGAGTGGCTCGTCTTCGAGTTAAGGTGTCTGGATTTTCAGCAATGCTATCCTCAACGAGTGCTACATTTCCCGCTGTCCGTACTGAACGTGGTCTGCCAGATCGTGGAAGATCACTGACTGAACCCAGCTGCCGAAATCGGGCCACAAGACGATCAATTGTGGTTTGACTGGGAGATTTGTCTGACATAATAATATTTCTTAATAGTACTTAAATCAGATGAATGAAAAGTAAGTTATTCATCGGCCGATTAATTTTAATTAAGAATTTTAGAATGTAGGGCTATCGAGAACGGCAAGAAAACGCGTGGCTGATTCATATCAAGAATACGTACACAATGTATATCTGTATTATTTGTATTAGTTTTGTATGAACAGCAGTACTTAAATCCGATAAATGTCAAAAAGTGAATCAATTAATTTAATTTCAATATTTTTTATGTTTCAGATTTCCCTTGTAATTACCTGCCCTGTCTCGAGATGGACGGTGGTATGAGGATGCCCGAGACGATGGCCATTTGCAGGTACTTGGCCCGTGAATATAGTAAGTTGCTTTTATCTACATCTTCAAATGTTAATTTTTCTATTTTTTAAAGTTAAAATAACAAAATATTATTATTTGATACAATGCTTCATGTATATGTAGAGTTGGACATTTGATATATTATTCCTCGCAAAATTGTTGAATTATACTAAAAAAACCAGCTTTTTCATTAATTATCATGTAGCGGTGTTAATGCTAATGCTAAAGTATTAATAGTACAGACTTGATTCCTATGACATCAAATATATATCAGAGATATATTAACTACTATTCAATGTAAGTACTTATTCATGTAGTCTTGCTAATAAACTGTTTAATAATTGTAAGTGTCCGTAAAGTTATTCTAGTGAATGTGTAAATTTAATAAGACAAAAGGTATAAGCTATATATTCTCCGCTTCCTTTATCTAAAATAACCCATCTCTCTGTGAGTAAACATTGTGGTATTAATCTTGTTAGGACATACTTGCTTCTAATGATATCAACGGAGCATTACAAATCTAATATATTAAAATGAAACATATGCATAAGTTGTATCTCAGGTGATTACGATCATTAAAATAGTTGTGGTGTTTACTTTGTATATGAGTAAATAAATATGTACTCGTTTTGTAGATTTCTACCCCAAGAGTTCCATGGACATGATGAGATGTGACTACATCAGTGACTGCTTCTATGAAATCATGCATGATTACATGAGGTATTACCACTGGAAAAACGGACGTTTCAGGGTGAGTATAATATTAAGATTATTATCAAAGCATCATCCTTGTAGCTTCCCACATCACCCTCTCTCAACTTCTTTCTTTCTCTCACTCTTTATATATATACATACATATATATATATACATATATATATATATATATATATATATATATATATATATACACACACACACACACACACACATATATATATATATATATATATATATATATATATATATATATATATGGGTAAGGTACACAATACGTCATGAAAATGAAATGCCGTGGTAGACAAAATGTGTGTAAAAAAGAACAACGGAAAACAGGTAAAAATGCAAGGGAAAAACAAAAACAAGAGATTTGACCGGTTTATATATATATATATATATATATATATATATATATATATATATATATATATATATATATATATATATTCATTCTCTCCGTCTATATTGATTAGTAAAGTAGATATAGCTAACTGATTACTACGGTTAAAAAATGTCAAATTATACATTTTGACGATTTATATAATCTTTCACATCAAGTTCCAAATAAAGAACATATACAAACGTATTATCGTTGTTTACAACTAATGGCCTAATATATTCAAAATATACACACACATAAACATATATATATATATATATATATATATATATATATATCTGAGTGTGTATATGTGTATGCGTGTGTATTATTAGTATATTAGTCATTTTTCAAATCAGGTTAGAGCTGTAAACAACGATACTATATATGTATATAATATAATTTTAATAATATATATATATATATATACATATGCACACATATATATATATATATATGTATATATATATATATATATATATATATATGTATATGCATATATATATATATTATTTAAATATATATATATGTTTATATATATGTTTGTGTGTGTATGTGTGTATAGCCCATTGAGCAACGGTTATTAACAAAGTTGATTTATCATCATAGCTAATTCATTGAAATGTGTATATTATTTAATTTTAACGTATATATGACTGTGTTAAAGTATATATATATATATATATATATATATATATTAATACGTGTACGTATAGTTGATCTTCTCGAATATATACTTACATATATTATCATATTTTAGAAACAAATACCCATTATGGTGTTATCGAGTTTTTTTTAGCTTTTGTGTTGGTTTACAAAATATTTTAACATGTAAACCTGAGCAAATATATAGAACACATTTTCACAAATACATAAAAACAGTTTCGGCCTAATTCAATCACCTATATCTTCATGATATACATGATATTGAAAATGCATGAATCACCAATAGTTTAATGAAGAGATATAACTATCACAATCATAAAAAAGTTGACCCCTGCCTAGACAAAAGTTAGTGCATTCAGTATTTATTTTATTTTTATATGTGTTTTCTTTATATATATATATGTTCAATATGAAACTTTGTTCTTCATATATTTTTTCGATCATGTTATTCAATGGGGAAATTTACATCTGAACACACGAATCGTAGAAAAGAGAATGACGCCATCTTTGTTTTTATTTCTAGTACAACATGAACGACTACGGTTTCGGTGGAGAAGGCAACTGCAGCAACTACGATGTAAGTATGACGTTTTTAGTTTTGTTTTTAAAGGTAGTGAAAGCTTTTGAATTCATTTTACCGCACGAATTATAGAACGAAAGTTTTTTTTAGTACAGAAGGTAGTAGCTTGGATAAGATCCACGCTGAAAATTGAATTATAATAATTCTTCACAAATGAATGCACAGTAATTAAATACACTGGGAATATTTTTTTAAGAACTACATTTACTGATGGAAGATTTATAGATTCAGGCATAATTAATTTTCTCAAAATATGAGTGGATAACATGTAAAATAGTTGTTGAATAATAATAGTTACTTATTTTGTCTCTGTACACAAGTGAGTTATCCGTTTCATCTATATCCTCTCCTTCAACGACTATTTTATTTTCCTAAAGTGCATTATTAAAGTTATTTAAGATACTTAAAATTTAACCAGGCAATAAAAAAGAGTAACAGTCTCATGTCTTGAAAAATGGTACAGAACGCGTGATAAACGTATACATATTGTAAACCTATTCATGTTTTCTCTGTTTTCCAGAACTACATGTACTGGAGATACATGAACACCTTCAATCGTGTTATGCCCTTCATGGAGAGGACATTGTGCATGCGCAATGGTGGAAGCCAGTGGTTCATGGGTGACCAGGTAAGTTTGAACGTCTTACAAAAAAGAAATGAGACGCCTTTCTTTTTCATAGTTTACCCTAAACAAGGCATACCGCTACTCTAGATGTAAGGGGCGACTAAGTATTGGGATAAAAGTGTTGCTTTTCTCACTCAGATATCATTTTTTCAATTGACCCGGTAACAATAACCTTCATTGTATTTAAAAAGTTTTATAAACCTAAAATTATCTATACAAATTAAACATTTTTCATAATTTCATAATTGAAATCGGATGCATGTATTATAAGTATTAAAAGGGTTCTGTCCCTTTGGTCTGGAAAAGGTGGAAGCAGGTAGATATTCGACCTATAAAAAGTAACGTCATGAGATTCGATATACCTTCCATTGTATTCCCCGAGAAATTGTTTTATCTATGATATAAATCTCATAAAATATGATATATTTGAAGTTTGAAAGTCAGTTCGGCATCCATATACCCATTTTGTTACGAGGGAAGTTAAACTTTACATTCTCTTTATATGTATGATTAAAGTTCATTTAATTGAATTAAAAAAATATATTTGAAGCTCAAAGCGGTTATGTCCATACATTCCCTTAGGAGTACAAGTAAAGATTCGGGAACATTTACATTCTCTTATTCTGTAAACTTCACATTTTTTAATTTGATGTATATTCTCTAGGCTTTCTATCCATAGGGAACATACACATATTACACAAACAAACACATACGCCCAGAGATTGAGTTTCAAATCTATATATTCTATTTATTTTATTTATTTAAATACAAATATATCCATAAATGTACCTCACATATGAATATCAATGAAAACAAAAAGAAAGGACTTTGATACAATAGCCAATTTGCTAATCAATGTATAATTCAATGCGATTTTACAACAATAGTTTATCATTAAACATATTCGGAAACTATCATCCCATCTCGATACTTAGGTGCATTCATCCTTAAAATTGTTATATTTTTCTCTCATTTTGTACCAGATTATGTGGTGTTAACTAATGAAATAATAATAATAATAATAATAATAATAATAACAATAATCATAATAATAATAATAATAATAATAATAATAACAATAATAATAATCATAATAATAATAATAACAATAATAACAATAATAATAATAATAATAATAATAATAATAATAATAATAATAATAATAATAATAATAATGATATGATTATTATGGAATATGTTTGCTTATACTAAAAGATAAATAACTTATTTCCTTTCTATCTATTATTATCAGATATTATTGAGATAAAGCCTCTCCTACTTCGCTCATTAAATTATAATTTTCATACGGGATGATTCTTAAGTTTCTTGTTCTCATCAATTATTATTAAGCTTGCCTATCTCCATCTTTGCACATGATATTAAATTCCCATACGTTATTATTAGCGAACCGGATAAACGTACGTTACCTTTTATAGCATATTATTGTTATGTAGATAAATAACTTTTTCACAAACTTATTTTTTTCGTTTTTCTTTTTGCAGATGATGTGGTGTGACATGATGTTCTATTGTTGCATGGAAAACATGTACAGGGACTACCCCAATATGTTCAGCAGCTACCCCAAGATGATGGGTATGTACAACCGATTCTCCAGCCACCCCAAGATCTGCAGTTACCTGAAGAGCCGTTGCAACACTATGTGGTAGATCAGAAATTTCTGAATGAAGCTTAATATTCAGTATATATCGATGTATCCATCCATATTTCTGCATGATATTTCTATGGATATTTGGATATGAATTATTGGAATTTTAATGTGTCTGAAAAAATGTAACATTTTTGAACCAATAAAATATTTATTGATTGACCGTAAAAAATAATTGTTTTATTTTTATCTTGTCGTATTTTAAAGGGGTATGTCATAACCGTTCATTCCGACGGAGCAAAGTCCGAATGAAACTTAACAAGCCGTTGCCTTGCTTGAGCAGTATTTCTTCTCATCAGGAAGCAATGCTTTATCAAAACACGTTATTCTATATTTTGCATTTGCAACAGTAACTTCACTTAAATAACTGTAATTTGTAAACTAATAATCAGATATGGATAACATTTAGTATACGTACCATTTGAAAGTAAGTTCTTTATAAAAAATATAAAGATCCCCCTTTATTAGTAATGCTATGTATATGTCAGACCCGGGGCTTATTGAGTTATGTGATATTCCCCTTCATAAAGGCGTTAATCACGTCGTTGTGTTTGACAGGTTTTCGTCGATAAATTATGCAGAGAGTATTAACTATCTGGGCTAATTAATGGACTCGATGCTGAAAATGAAACGCTTTTGAATAAAAACAGCGAAACCATTATATATATATATAAATATAGCATTTATTTTTGAATTCTAAGAAATATATACGAACTCGTGAGTTGGTTCGCACGTGTCAGCTATGCAAGGAACAAATATATCAGCTTTTAAATTCCTCTGAAAATCTAATAAAACTCTCGAAAATGTGGCGAGCTGGGCCTCAGTACGATCCGCCGTGTGTAAATAAAATACTAATTTCTACATTCTCCCTCGCGATGACAATACTGAGAAAGAAAGAAGATATAGGTGACATATATTTTAAGAGAAACCCTCCAACAACAAAAATATCCAGAGTACATGATATCGCGTCCAAGAAATCAGGATCCAACACCAAAGAATATCACCTGAAAACTCAACAAACTTAATATAAAATACATAAAGAACTTGTCGGAAATAACATTCAAAGAATATGTTATACAGATGACATCAATACAGTATTCAGTAGAGACTTTACTCTCCGAAAGCATCTCGTGCGAGTGAAGACCTCTACGGAAAAAGTCATGACTAAAAACTGTGTGTATGCGATTCCATGTAATTGTGGAAAAATATAAAAAAGTGAGACAGATCGCCCACTAAAGGTAAGATTAAAAGAAAACTGGACATCCGTAATGCGTGAAGATGTTTAAAAGTCGGGTATGGCTGACCACATATGAAGGGAAAAGGGAAATCGTCTAGCTTCATGGGACGAAGTAAAATTATAGACAAAGAAGAACGGTTGAAAGTAAGATGGCTCAAAGTAGCAGCGCATATGTTGGGAGACGATGACCTACTCAGCAGACGTAGTAATACAATATTGGAACCATTAATTATAAATAATAGATAAGGTCATCATTAATATATATATATATATATATATGTATATATATATATATATATATATATATGGGGTAAGGTACACGATAAGTTATGAAAATGAAATGCCATAGTACACAAAATGTGTGAAAAATGACAAACGGAAAAAAGGTTAAAATGCAGGAGAAAAACAAAAAACAAGAGATTTGACCGGTTTCGTTCGTGTAAGCGAACGTCTTCAGAAAAAGTGAAAATTCAAAAATAATTTCATTTTGAAAGGCACACACAGTCTTCTCATATCATATTTTCCCTCTCCCATGTGGGTGCCTTTCAAAATAAAATTATTTCCAGATCTTCACTTTTTCTGAAGACATTCGCTAACACGAACGAAACCGGTCAAATCCCTTGTTTTTGTTTTTCTCCTGCACTTTAACCTGTTTTCCGTTTGTCATTTTCACCCACACACACACCCACACACACATACACATACACACATACACACCCGCACACACACACACACATATATATATATATATATATATATATATATATATATATATATCGTAATATATAGTAAAAGTAGTGATCTATAGTAATACGTTGTAAGACTAAACATCTAAAAATAAGAATGTGGTTAAGGTTCCCAAAATTCATGATAGAAATATCCGTAAAGACCCCTGGCATAATGGATGAAGTAATAGGTAAAACTCAGTTCTTATCGATAAATTCATGGTTCAATCCTGAAAATAGAATTGCGAATTACTTAATACTTTCATCCGGTCATAGTTGAAGAAACGAGAGCATGCTACCCCCGTGGTTCAAATAAATTATTATGTTCGAAATTCCATACAGATTCTCAAGTTCGACAGAAAGATTCCCGAGTTCGGAAATATCCACCTGAAACTGGTGCGAAGGTACATCGGCCGAAATGTTTATAGAATAACACTTTAGATGATAAAAGTTGTCCGAATTATTATATAATACAAATTATCAATTCAAATTAAAAAAAAAAATAAACCAAACCCAAAATGTTTCACAATATTGAAGCAGCAAGAAAGAAGAATTTGGGAAACTCTTTTTTTTATTTTCTTATTTTTTGTTTTTGCTAGGGATGGGGACTCCTACCGGATGCCAGACATTCACCCGCTATTTTAAACACTCCAGCCGAGAGATCGTTTTAAGATTCAATCCGTCCCTTTCAGTGCAATTGTTTGTGTCTCTCTTGCACTTGGTTCACCGGGTATATTTGGCAGGTAGTGTTTGAAATTATTTTTCATTAGTCGGGTTGCCCTACAATTATTGGGATGATTGAGATCTTCCTAAGATTCCAGTTTCTCTTCATGTCGTACACAAAACCTTGCTATTTCGTAATATTTTTCCTTTCATCTCTGTATAAGCCAGCATCATGAGGGACACTGGCTTCAACTAAGGTTTATACTTTCTCCCGTTTTCCCATATAACGTTTTCTAGGTATACAGCTCTAGAGAAAACTCTAGACACCGTAATGTTATGCTTCTCCAATTCATAATGTAGTTCAGCCTTAAACCTGGTGCGTAAATAAGACGGACATTCAGAGCCGTAGGTGCCTACAAGTTATAGAACACAATAACACATGCGTATCGCTACCATTTGCCGAATATAAATCCCTTGTAATCAAATCTGTACGGGAAGTAATTTTTCTACAAAACTCGATTTATCGTCAGCTTTCCACAAACACATCATCCACTAGTCTCTCCCTCTTAGACAAGGTCCCAAAAAGAGTCGGCAACTTAATAGGTCCCTCACTATCAACCAAGCTTCAGCCCCTGCCCCATCGCCGCAATGTTGATTCCTTGTGCTTGTTTTACAAATACTTCAATGTATTGTGCTCCGATGAATTGGCTGCTCAGGTGCCCCCTCGACGTAAATACACTAGACCAACTCGACAATCAGCTAAATCCCATCCATTTACTGTGGAGGTCCCCAGATGCCGGAGAGCCGTCTACTCAATAGCTTCTTTCCTCATGCTGCCGGCCTCTTGACCTCCTCCTCTGTTCCCTGTTTCCCCGACTGTACCGACCTGCAGAAGTTTAAAACTAATAAAAACAGATATCTCGCTACACAGCTCCCAACTTAGGATGGCACACTAAACCTACACCCTAACTCTCAGTACACTTTTACGTTTACAGTGGCGGCCTGCCTGGCTTAGGGTGAATTATGTTTACAAAAAAAATCAAATCACCTTTCGATTTATATAATTGCAAGTACATGCCTTTCAGTTTGTGAAACACATCTAGGACTTTCCCAAGGATTATATACAACATTGATGTTTTAAGGATGATTAGTGATGGACACAGAATAACAACAATGTTTTTTTTGTAAATATCATATTTTATTCTGATATTTCAAGCAGACCTCCGTTCTTTTGTCTAAGAATGATACGAAATGAAGAAGAACAATTCTTAGACAAAGTTGCTTTTTACAATGCAAGTGGCTGATGTTAGGTGCATTACTTTTATTTAAAGAACCTTTTGGTCAACCAATAATTATCTAAACATTTGACAATAGCTATGTTCGTCTCTTCTTGCCAACCTGACTTTTCGATACACACGGTCTGGATATTTAACAGATGTAGTAGTCAGTACTACATACGACGTCAATAACAGCAGCAGCCGCATTTAACAATATTCAAATTATCTGCTTCACTTCTAAGCTTTGTGCCGATTAGAGCAAACACGTGATTACAATTGAGATTTTACCAATTAGAAACAATTTTCTAGCACTAGTCCCCCAAGGTTATTTAAGGGACTGCATCAGCCGCGAGAGATCACAACTGTGTTACCGATTTACGTCGTTGAATTAGACAATATAACTCGTCCGTTATGACAGAAACAAAGTTGCTGTTATTCATGAGCTATCGGCGTCGAAAAGAAGATATTACTGCCCAAGATGGCGACCTGATGCTCAGTGACTGATCTGCCGCACATGAACTTATTCCTAATAGCATTTAAACACACAAGCTTACATCCAAGCAACAACAATATGAACTTTTATATGTCTCCAACAAACGCCAGTAACATTATATTTCCACTCACAGAGAATCTATGGTTGAATCCAAAATCAAACGAAGTATCTTTCACAAAATATGAATTCGAATCCTTTAAAAATGTAAAAACAAGCTGTAACAGCTCTAGCCTATTCCGATCCAAAAGCTTGTAACATATAGTTCTAATTACGATGTTGGGGGCACGTCATCAAATGATTGCATATTAGTCGATCCATATTGGGTTATTTAAAAAAAATATCGCAAACTCAATCAAATTATCGTTTCTTCAACAGAGAATTACGAGCTGCCTATTTCAGTGTCTTACATTTCAGACATAGAGTAGAAGGCAGGAATGTGTTATTACTGGCAGATCACAAACCGCTATGTAATGCTTTAAAAGGGCAATTCTCCTTAAAATCTAACAGACAACAGTGTTACGTCTGTTTAATAAGTGAATTCGTGATCGATATTTTACACATAAACGATTCCCATCGTAGTTTACTTCCTGTCACAACCAAGTATGCGAGTTGCAGGAAATTGTGAGCCACAAAACCATTGACAAAGAAGCAAGGAACCGCCGTGATCAACTAAAGTCGTATCATATAAATGAACATGAAACAATACTTTGCGACGTAGCACTACTCTTTTCCACGTACTTCTGTAACATAAATCTAAGAAAATCTGTAAATTAATCTATGCATAATTTGTGTTAAAAAGAATAACAGAATGTTGGATTTTGCGCAACTAAGTCGTGCGAAACTTAGTCGGATAAACTGGTTTGCAATTCCTCTCTTCTTAGCTCTGAGATGGCGTTATAATTAACTATGAATAGACTGTTTCTTTGTTCTTAGCCTAACTAGGTATAGGAAACGACAAATGTATTTTTATCTTAAAAATACTTCATTATACTTGAACTAATATCGTTCTTAGTTCAATTCCATTCAATTACTCTTTTAGATTTTAAAAATAATGTAAAACCTATTTTTTTACTTTTGGGATAAGACAGCTTAAATAAATATTCACATACCAAACAACAAATGCATTTTTGTTTTTTAAAATATAGTTTATTATACCTTAACTAACATGGTGGGTCCATCAGCGAAGTATATTATAGAATAATCTTACAATCTTAAGTTTTACATCGATGCAATTCCATTAAACTATTGTATTCCACTTTAGAGTCGTTGCAAGTAAGCTGATTTCTCGAATTTTATTATCAGACGCTTTCTTTCGATTCAAAATCGAGCCGGTTAATATAGCATTTTAACGCATCCAAGAAATTTAATCTGACAAGACATAAACTGCATATCGTTTACATACTAACTAAATCCACACCCCATTTCCGGCACTTTCACTGCGTGGCTTCCACCTCTGTATTGTTTTTCAACAAACAGATATATTTCTATTAGTGTCACTGCATGCACGCAGCAGGCGCATCGGCAATCATATTCGCAGGTGTATGAGCATCAAGAGCCGGATTATATTCTTTCAGCCAGACATTTTCTGTCAGTGACCCGCACTTGGTTATTACATTACGGTAATCTACAGACATATATTAAACATACCAGTATGACGAATACGATGAGGATTTTAACTTTCAATATATTCAATTTACATATCCCAATGTATTTTATGTATTGTGTAATGATTTCTTTGAAATATGTTATATTATAACATGTGCATCTCCTATTCCGATCTAAAGTTTCGCTGCTGGATCTGTAATATCTTTGGTTGCTTTCGTCCCTTTTATGCATGACTGTTCGTTCTGTGTTGTCTTAATTGATTTGGTGGGCAAGACAACTGGAATACATCTTTGCATACAAAACGACGAAGAAATGTTTGTCTTCAAACACTTTATTATACTTTAACTAACACTGTGGACCCATTACTGAACTATGTAATAAGATGATTCCACAATATTAATTTTTACATCGATCTTCGTTCAATTGAATTGAACTAGTGTTTTCCCCTTTAAAAATATCTCCTGTCTAAAACACACTTTTTTGTCACATGACTATTCTAAATCAATTATATCTCACCGAATAAACAGCGAACTACAGGTGTCTGCAACTCACACTTAAATAAAAATTACTTCTCAATATTGCGTGTTAATAATTCAAATGAAAGTCACTTCGATTCAAACCTTCTTTGTTAACATCCACATAGATTCTACACAAGAGCGACATAGACATATACTATGGAAAACATGTCGCAATTAGCCGGTGATCGAGTTCCTTCCACCGAGGCGGTGTTATCTTGATCCATGGCTAGCCGGTTTCGTTTTGTTGGGACTAAGTGGTTTTGTGAAATAGAGCTGGAATTAATGCTTGCATACAAAAGGACAATTGCATGTTTGTATTTAATTATGCACTTTATTATATCTTAACTAACCCGGTGGATCCATTCCATAACTAAAATATTAGATAGCCTTAAAACATTAAGTGTTTACATGGACAGAAACGGAAACTTTGGTATTTAGCCGTAATTAGTCGGCCAGCGATTTCCCTCTGTATTGCTCCTAGGCAGAGTTTTCTTGATCTACCGTTAACCTGTTTCGTTTTGTTGTAGCAGACTGGAATACATTTTTGCATACAAAACACATGTCTGTCTGTAATGGATTTTTTTCTTACCTCATCTGCAGTAGTTAAAACTCAGATTGATGTGGGTTTTGAAAAGTTCACTAGGTGAAGCACACTCTGGCCTAACAAATGATTTTACAGCCCCGTCGGTATTCTCCCGTGGTAATTTCTCAGGCAATTAGCAAAAATAACAAACAACTTCACAGACAGAAGGTAGGCCTGAAAAAGTGGGCCTCCTGAAAAGGAACAGAAACATACCTCAACCAGACAGCAACAGAGCTACTGTTGGACTGATTCTCAAAGACGTGTTTTTTTTAATGTACTAAATTCTAACGTAAGTAACACGGTGGATACAGTCCATAAAAAGACATATAAAATAGCCTTAAAACATTAAGGTTTTACACTCTTCTTCGTTCAATCCTATCCAGCTACTGTTTTTCACTTCAGAAATATGTTTCGTTAAATAGGTATGTTAAGTAAATAATAAGTTTTACTTCGAAGTTAAGAAATTAAGTTAACGTGTGAAAAAAGTTACGTAGCAAACAGATAGTGATTGAGAACGGAAAAGAGAAAAATAACATATGTGAACCCTCTAAGATTGTTAGTATACGACGGATGCAAACATATTTTAAAAGATATGTTCTGCTCTTTTCTACTAGTTGGAGACAACTATAAGAACTTATGTTTATATAATATACAGGAAAGAAAAATATACTGAAAATATTCAACTTCAAAACAGATCATTAAGACACATAGACATAATATGTGTTATTGTTTTCATTACTAAAGAAATAACACAACTGCTGCCACAAAGAAATAAGAAAGAGAGAGGGATAGAGAGTAAGAGAGAGAGAGAGAGAGAAAGCGGGAGAGATAACTGATTCAGGTTAATGTATTTGTTGATTTCTGTGTTTATTTACTTTGTTCGATTTAGACGCAATTTGTCATTGAAAACAAAATTGGCATGTTGTTCTTGTTCTTCTGTTGTATGTTATTTAATGCCGAACAAAGTTAGATTTATATAAGATTGCTCTCATATAACTCGAATAGATTGCTCCTAATCAGAATACGTTGCACTTACATATCCAATATACATTTCTCTTATATCACCAGCATACAGTGCTCTTAGAATACATTGCTCTTATAATAAATTGCTCTCAGAATACATTGCTCTAAGAATACATAGCTGTCATAATACATTGCTCTAATAATACATTGCTCTCAGAATACATTGCTCTCAGAATACATTGCTCTCATAATACATTGCTCTCAGAATACATTGCTATCAGAATACATTGCTCTTATAATACATTGCTCTCATAATACATTGCTCTCAGAATACATTGCTCTCATAATACATTGCTCTCATAATACATTGCTCTCAGAATACAGTAATCTCAGAATACAGTAATCTCAGAATACATTGCTCTCAGAATACATTGCTCTCAGAATACATTGCTCTCATAATACATTGCTCTCAGAATACATTGCTCTCAGAATACAGTAATCTCAGAATACAGTAATCTCAGAATACATTGCTCTCAGAATACATTGCTCTCAGAATACATTGCTCTCATAATACATTGCTCTCAGAATACAGTAATCTCAGAATACATTGCTCTCATGATACATTGCTCTCAGAATACAGTAATCTCAGAATACATTGCTCTCAGAATACATTTCTCTCAGAATAAATTACTCTCATCATAAAATTTCACAGTGAAAGCGTAAAAATTATGTTTTGAAGAGAATTTTACTGAGAGAAGGTACATTACTCTCAGAAAACACAACTCAAAGAAGAAAATAACTGCCACAAAATATTACTTATTTGAAAACATTACTTTTTGAAAACATATACTCTTGGCCTTGGAAATCATTTTTTCTCAACGTGATTGATACTCACCCACCGCCTTTTAGTACGTACTTGGGGAGAAAAATACAAGGCAAAATAAGTTGTTGATCTTTTGAAGAATCAGATCGAATAATACGGTTGGGGATGAAATTATAGATCATAGGGCATGACGTGACCGGCCAATTGATAGGATCGGGTCTCTCCAACCTCCGGTCAAGCCGAAGTAAGTGTGGAAGTGGACGAATGCCTAGCTATCAGGATCTCGTCCTGTAAGTTATGAGTAATATGTGTGTACTAAGGCACACCAGTTATATCGGACATTACATACCAGACTTCAATAAGAACGGAGGTTTAATACTAACTGGCAACAAGTCGCTTAAAAACAAGAAAGAAAAATATTGTCTGTATCCTTCTGGTGAGGATTCTTTTATGAATCGAAAATTTGAATTTTAGATAAATAATATTTCATTTTATAAAAAATCTGCATTGGATTGGTCTCTGTACTGTTTTAAAGATTACAAATTTAAATGGATTCAAACAGTGGAAATATTTTACTCATTACTTACTGGTGCGTACCAAAGCACACTAGTTATATCGGGCATTACAAACCAGACTTCAATTATAACAGATGTTCAAGTGGCAACATGTCGCTTAATTTTTTTTGATTATCTGTATTATTATTTTTTTTAATAAAATATTTAAAAAAAATAAATATCTGCATTGGATTAGTCTCTTTACTGTTTCAAAGATTACAAATTTAAATGCAGTCAAATAGTGGAAATATTGTCCTCATAACTTAAACGTGTGTATCAAATCACATCACTTATATTGGACATTACACACAAGATTTCAATAAGAACAGAAGTCCAAGAAGAACAGAAGTTAAAGATTAAGTGGCAACATGTCGCTTAAAAATGTTATCTGTATTCTCCTGATGAAGATTCTTTTATGAATCAAAAAAATTAATTATAACTTAATGATATTTTTTTTAGAAAAAATATGCATTGGATTTGTCTCTGTACCGTTTTAAATATTACAAATGAAACTATTAAAAGTGGGAATAGTTTACTGATTATATATATATATACATATATATATATATATTATATATATATTATGAGAAAATATTTTGCTCATAGTATATATATATATATATATATATATATATATATATATATATATATATATATATATATAGGATCAAAATAAACCAAAGTGAAAACTTTTAGTAGATGGAACCTATTGTGAAAAGGATTAGCTCAATATACGAGATAGAGCAACTGCCAAAAATCTAGAGAATGCCCATTAAACGGTGATTGCATACAAAGTAACGTCATATATTCCTGTACTGTTAAACAATACACCACAACACAGATTAATACCAATATGCAAAATAATGCTAACATACAATCTCCCCCTTTTCCCCTCAACCATCCCCATCAACAACCCCTCCACTAAATAACACTCTCCACACTGACCAACAACTACCACCAACTAATAATGGATCCGATCTCATCCCCCAAGACACCCCACCTTCCCCAACTAATAACCCTAACTTAAACTTTGACTTGAATCCGAGCATACAAACCGTAAGCACCCCCAATAATATAAACAACTCAAATAATACAACAATAACCTCCCACAAAATGCATACCTATATTGGTGCCAGTGCTTTCCCCATAAAGACTCGAATCTCTAACCATATCTGCTCTTTTAAACACAATAGTAATGGTACCACTAGCACCTCTCTTTCCAACCTAATAAAAAGCTTTCACATCAAAAATACCCCCTACTCCCTAAGTTGGTCTATATTAAAAAAGTCAAACTCATATACTCCTGGTTCTGCATTCTGCCAACTATGTACCTTGGAAACTTGCTTAATTTTTCAATCCAACCCTGGCCCATAACACTTATATTATATAAACTGTTACTAGCATTTCTGTCCTATCTCCTTAATAGCCTCCATAACCCCCTTTGAGTAATCTTTTTAACTATTTGATTGATTCAAGCTAGTTACATAACTACTTATTTTGGCCTATTTTTGAATAATCCTAATCCCTCTAAATACTCGCGAGCCATTTTCTATCGGCCTATTCTCTCTTTGTTCAACTTATCTTAACTTTGACCAATTTCACCCCCCCCCCAAATCATATGTTCATACTACTTGGAAACCCCTTGCAAGTTTCCCTTATATATCTAATTAGATTTAAACTGCAACTGTTAATTGTTACCCTGTTACGACTCACTTACCATTTAAACCATAGATTATAAAATTGACACTACACTCAAGTTTTTGATTGAACCAACCCAATTCCACCCCTATTACTAGTAATCGAAACAAATTGTTTCTAACAATCTATCCTTATCCCTTACATTGTTCCCCTCTCCTAAATTTCAATATAACTGAGTAGAACAGACTTGACCTTTAATTTCACTAACCCTTTTCCCATTAATTTATTTCCCCCCTTATCTCCTTGGTCATTTAATGTCCCTCCAAATTATTCATCTAACCCTTAATTTGGTTTTAAATTAAAAATAAATAAATAAATTTTTTTAATTAACTATTCCCTAGCTTTTTAAATTTTAATTTTAATTTTTTAATTTTAATCATCCACTCTCTCACATTCCTCTATTTATTATACCATGCTTTCACTAATTCTACTTTATTCTTTAAACACCCAGAAACCATATCTGATAACTACAATTTAATTTGCCTTTAGCTGCCTGAAATGTTAGAAGCTCACTTTTTTATTTCTATTTTTAGAATCAACTATTTCTATACCCACTCCCCACTTAAGATTAATCCCACCCCCAAAACCTACATCCTACCGCTCGCCCGCACCCTTAACCCACCTGTCACTTTAACTACATCCCCATACCAACCCGTCCTCCTTTTCTTTTTTCCCCCAAATTCACAAAGCGACTTTTTAAACTACCCCGTACCTCCAACCCCCCCATCCTAACCCCAAATCTTAAACTTTTATCAACTTTGCCTTTTTTTGTCTTATTCTGAGTTAAACCTTGTATGAGATCCTACTGTTTTACTAGGCCCGGAAGTAAATAAAAAAAATGGCCTGTTTTCCTCTTCTCAACCTCTTTTAAGTGCATCTGGACTTATCTACTTTTTGAGCACCTTCTCCAATCTGCTCCCATGCAAAGAGTTTTTCTTCACTTTCTACAATTTCACCGAACTTTTTCAACGGAAATTTACCACCCGGACAATTTGCATATCTTTTTCACGGAATTTTTCTTTTCATTCAATACGTTTTTTTAACAAAAATTATTTTAATAATTTTTAATAATAATTCTCATATTTTTCAAATATTGAACTTTGGTTTTTTCGAAAGCCAACTTATCCATCTGTATTTCTCCTCTGATGATAAAATTTCGATCTTTGAAAAGCCTTGGCTTAAGGAAAGAAAAATAAACACTAGTTTATTACTGACAACCTTGCATTGAACAATTGAAATTTGAAATGAATTTGGACAATCGTCGCATATTTATCACTCTTTTTTCTTCTATCTCTCTCTCTCTATATATATATATATGATCATAGTTCACCCCAAACAAGGCCGGCCGCCACTGTAGAAGTGAAGGGCTACTGAGAAAAACGGTGACGGTTTAGGGGGTCAACCCAAATTAGGAGCTGCGCAGTGAGATGTCTGTTTACATTAGTTTTACATTTCTACATGCCAGTAACGCCAGGAAAGCAGGAAGCAGGGAGCAGGGAGGGAGTTGTAGAGTCCAGCAGTATATATATATATATATATATATATATATATATATATATATATATATATATATATATATAGGGAGGTATCGTCACAAGTGACGAGTTTAGTTTTCTGATTACTATTCCATATTTCATCTTTATTACATAAACGTAAGTTTATGATTGGATATGACCGTCAGTTTTTCTGTCACGCTTTAGCAAATCACTTTCAAATGTCTCAAATAGCATCCCCATTTATTTGTCAATCGGTCACGCTTTATTTGCAAATGTTATATTCAGTGTTAAGCGCGTATATTGAATGATCATATCTTTAGAAAAAAAATGTTTGTTTGTAGTACACAAACACCTAAGTTCTTTCTAACCGTCATTTGGCATTTTCCCAGTTGAAATAAGGTTTACTCAAATTCAAATGTAAATTATCGAATCCTATGATATTTTGACACAAGTAAATATTTGCCTCGATGTTTGCTTTTTAGATTTGTTTGTTTGTTTTAGACAGCAATTACGGAAGGAAATGTCTTTTATGTAGCAGAGTAATTAAAAGCCAGAAGTGGAATCGGTACAATGTATATCAATTAAACCTCAATAAGAAATACTGAAACAAAGTATCTTATTAAAGATGTGCACTCTTCAGTTATTTTAAAGTACAAAATAATTCATCAGTGGTGAACTGGGGAATATTGAATAGGCGGCCTTGGAACGTTCGCCAGACAACCTCCCATTAACACTAACAACTTAATTAAGCCGGAGGGTATAAATTCAGATGTTTTCGTGCCGTTGTCAGCAAAGACAAACTTGCAGTTGCTCGAAGAAGTTCAACAAATCTAACCATGCCTAACTACACTCTCCATTACTTCAATGGCCGCGGCCGTGCCGAGTGCATGCGTATGATGTTCCATATGGCCGGCGTCAAATATATGGACAAGAGATACGAATTCTCCGACTGGGATCGTTGCAGGAATGGTAAGAGAAGTCGTTTGAACAATTTTTCTTATTTTTGTTAGGACAACTTTAGATACAGTATATTTTGTTTATAATCTTTTAGAAGTTGAACATGAATATATAATAATGACTCACAGATCTGAGAGGTGGGTTTGAACTCTTAAATAACCTTTTTGAAAGCTGATTAACAAAGAAAAGGTAAGATGTCTATACTTAAGAAATACTTATGGCAGTCGAAATCTATTGCATGTCGTTAAGATACAATAAACACAATATATATATATATATATATATATATATGTGTGTATGTGTGTGTGTGTGTATGATTTTTTGAAGGCTTACATATAAATGCTCTGTACCCTGTAATCGAGTGTCATCGAGCTAATTTATATTGGCCTAATCTTCTAAGTGAACAATCTCTCTCCCTCTCTCTTTCTCTCTCTCTCTCTCTATATATATATATATATACATATATCTATCTATATATATATATATATATATATATATATATATATATATATATATATATATATATATATATAAAAGGAAATGCGTGTTTGCTTGAAGCATTGCTAGTAAACAAGTAAATATGAAGGTGAGAATTCCGAGACGGAAGCAATGCAATGTTGAAAAACCGGAAGGTGGAATAAGATGAAAAAAAAATGACAAGAGACGGTAAATCCTAGATCAATGTATTTATATTTCAAAATTTAAATATAAAGACAGTAAATTGTAAACTTGATTGGCTTACTGTTAAATATTTAAAGGTCCGGAATGGTAGAGACTTTAATCATTTCGAGAGTAACAACCTCTCTTTTTCAAAATGAAATTAAAAGTTTGACTGGCTGTGTCAGTTAAGGAGCGCCAAGTGGACACTGCTATTAAAAAATAGAAACATGAGATTGACAGAAAGAAAGGCAAGTCCTGCAGAAGATATATATATAAATATAATAATTAAATGTATAATTAAATTAAAGATAATTGAATTATTGTTTAATAATAATCTATCGTGATAATATAAAGCTCAATATATTTAATAGAGCAATCACTTGTAGAGATGAAAGATGAGAAAAAATTGTAAAGATACAATATTTATTAGAACGTCAAAAGTTCAGAGCAAGAAGCTTAATATCGACATGTACATAATCTGCGACACTGGCATGTCGTTGTTATCGATCTACAACTGTTAGTAACTGATAGAATTATATTCAACTCTTTTAGATAACTAGTTATTATTTCACAAATTATTTCATTTAGTTTTTTTATTGATTGGTCAGGCTACAAATTACTAAAATAAATATATTCATACCGGCCTGCTCTTAAACGTATACGTATTTTCATATGATAAAATTATATTAGCTTAGTGTCGAGTTGTCTTTTTAGCTCTCTGTTTATATTATTCTTTGAAAGTCCCATCAATTTTTATAAGGTTGCATATATTTATTTACGCATCGATATAAGTTAATATATCGCAGTCAATCTATATATATTTATATAGCTTTTGATCTATATAGGTAAATCTCTCTGAAATAAATAACACATTAATATTTTTTTTTACTTCGAAATTCTTATTTTCTGGTAAGTTTATTTAGGCAAGTTATCACTTCTGGGAATGACAGATAGAAGGAATATATATATATATATATATATATATATATATATATATATATATATATATATATATATATATATATATATATATATTCCTTCTATCTGTCATATAAATAAATAAGTAAATTTGAAACTTGTTTCAAGAATTCGAAGCTAACTATTTTGTTTCATGTATAATCTAAATGGCACTCATATCCGATAAATGACAAGTAAGTATTTCATAATGAAATCAATTTGAATATTCTTTCATTCTAGATTTCCCCTGTAATTACCTGCCCTGCCTTGAGATGGACGGTGGCATGAGGATGCCCGAGACAATGGCCATTTGCAGGTACTTGGCCCGTGAATATAGTAAGTTGAATTTATGTACATATTCTAAAGTTAACTGAATTTTAATTTCATTAACTGATTTTTTTTAAGCAAACATTAAAAAGATTATTATCTTATACAATGGTACATGCATATAACGCATTGGAAATGTTGATATATATTTACACTTAAAATACTGGAACGATGCTAAAAAAGTATCAGCGTTTTAGTAATTAATAGCGAATAAAACGCTGATGCTTAAACACTAGTAGAACAGACTCGATTGTTAGCATATCAAATGAAGGGCCCCTACCACGGAATGCCGACATGACTGTCCAGGCTTTTTTGCGGGGCCAGAGTGAACTATCTCTAGCTCAATGGGCCAACAAATCCCACTTTTCGACCTTGTGTCACATTATTCTGCAGTAAATATCTTTGTGTAACATAATATTTTGTGACTTTGGTAATTAGACACTCTTGTAAATATACCACCGTGTTGTCTTATTTATTATCGTCCTTACAAGGTCACAACATATACTAACAAATAGAGATGACATTTTTTAAATAAGTAAATAAATACGTCATGCTTTTGCAGATTTCTACCCCAAGAGCTCTATGGACATGATGAGGTGTGACTATATCAGCGATTGCTTCTATGAAATCATGCACGATTACATGAGATACTACCACTGGAAGAACGGACGCTTCAGGGTGAGTCATATATTTTCAATGTTATCAATTGTTCATATGTACAACTTCAAATCATCTTTCTCTTTCTATCTCTTTATACATCGGTTTATCAATCTAGTTGTAATGTTGAAAAAAATACAGACTCATCTGGTTGCTATGGGATACTCAACCTTTTATGGACAACACCTAGACTTATGAGTACATTGAGTATTTCTTTTTCAAATTTCTGTACATTTACAATATTTTTGTTGTCATTGGCTTTTCTAATTTTGTATGAATATGTATTCATTTTCAAGGTTTAATGTTACCGGTTATATTTACATTACTGTTTTTTTATCTCCGATAAAAAGAATTGATCTTTGAAAAACATGGATTAAAGATAATAAGACCCCTCCCTGATTTTGAACTATTTGTGTTTTAATAATCACTGTATTTGTTCAAGTATATTTCTATCATTCATTTTCTATCTATCTATCTATCTATCTATCTATCTATCTAGATATATTTGTATATATATATATATATATATATATATATATATATATATGTATATATATATGTCTGTATGTATATGACTGTGTATTAATAACTACTTATAGTTTTGCTAACTTTACTTCTGAAATGCATTAATAAATCATAATAAATTTTTAAAATGTTAATTTCTAAAATACCTGTAATAAAGTATAACCTCTTTGATATATATATCTACGAATATATGTTAATAAATATCAATGTATTTATTTTCTCCGTAATTATATATATATATATATATATATATATATATATATATATATATATATATATATATATATATATATATATATATATATTCTTTATTAATATATTTAGTATATATGAACACTTGTTGATAAAACAAATACTTCAACTACATACAGTAATATATATATATATATATATATATATATATATATATATATATATTACTACCTTTGCCGTGATTATTGTGTTCTTGCGGTGTTGTATTTAACTAAATTATGAGGAAAAGTTACTTCCCTTACACATTTTGCCGATCCTATTTGAGGGACGTATATATAAATATATATATATATATATATATATATATATATATATATATATATATATATATATATATAACATAATTATCCACGGACACCTGTTTGACCGTGGTTGATTTTAGCGAGATTTAAAACGTCGACCACAAAAGCTATAGTAAAGAGACTCATAGTTAGACCAGGAAGCCACGCCTGGAACACAGACATTTAACCGTACTTAAATGTTTTGCCTTTGATTTCTTGCGATTAAGACAGCTGAAGGAATTCAGCTATTTTGTGATGTGTGATTTAAGCTAAATGCTAGAGGGAAAGTTATTTACTCTACACTGTATATATATATATATATATATATATATATATATATATATATATATATATATATATATATAATACCCTAAATTAAAAATATCAAACATTTTTATTTACACGATAATCACCTATTACAACAGAAATGACAGTTATGACTTTATAATTAGAATTCTATTCTCATTATTAAATTAAACCCACCCTGTCCCCCGCCCTGTTTGGAATTGAGGTCACGATGGCCCAGACACTAGAGATCACCCCATTCAACTTTCTGAAATATCACTTGTTGGGGTTTCCCCCTCCCCCTTTCATGTCCTCGCTATAGGCTGAGCCCCATCTCCGCCCCCTCCCTCTTATGCATCTTCAATTTCCGGTTGGGGTTGAATTTAAAATCTTAGGCATTTGGATTCCATTGACGCTTGAAAAGTTGGCGTTCGTTATGGGCGCTAATGAAACAGCATATATTTTGTCGCAATTAATGGAATAATAAAATCACCAACAAAAAATATATTTTGCTCTGAATTTTCATTGAGCACTCTCATAAACCCGGTTTCAACTTCCTTCGGATTTATACCCCCTGGATATTTGTAACAAGTTAATTATATATTTTTTCATATATATATATATATATATATATATATATATATATATATATATATAACATAATTATACACGGACACGTGTTTTGACGCCAATGCGGCCTATCAGTGAGACTACCTTTAGAGAAATGTACCGTATTGATAAACCGCATTGGCAACGAAACAGGTGTCCGTGTATAATTATATCATATATGAATACTAGTACGTATAGTAACATCACTTGCTATATTAATAAGAATTCATCGACGATTATAGAGCTTTTCATCCTTTAGTTTTGGCAACATCAACACTGATATTTATTAACACATTTATTAAAGCTCCGTTTGCTTTACATAACTTGTTATTTTATTCCTTGAATTTTCTGTAAGATTTGCTGCTAAAGGCGCTGATGAAATACGTTCTAGCGTGGCTTTGTAAAAAAGTTTTTTAATTGAAAAATTAAAAAAATTAAAATTAAAGTATTTCCAGAATGTTTTGGAAACGATCGTACGCCATACTAGACTTGTTGTTCTCATTCTTTGAACAATTTGAATGTTCTGATTCATTAAATCATCTTATATATATATATATATATATATATATAAATATATATGCATTATATATATATAATGCATATGTATTTATACATACATACATACATACATACATACATATATATATATATATATATATATATATATATATATATATATATATATATATATATATATACATATACGTATGTCCGTGTATCAATCCGAATTTTAGCTTCTGAATCAACCCAGTTAATCTGCTTTTTAAAGTGATTAATTAATAATTCACTAAAAATATCAATTATCGAATTATTTAATTGATATTTTTCATGATGGTTGACAGTGAAAAAATACAGAGAATGACACCATTTTTATTTTGTATTTCTAGTACAACATGAACGACTACGGTTTTGGTGGAGAAGGAAACTGCAGCAACTACGATGTAAGTTCAAATTTTTATATTGCACGCTATTTACAAGTAATATGTTTATTTATTTTTCTGTTTTTAAAAACCCGAGAAGGAAAGAAGGAAACGAACACCTCATTTGAAGATATAGTGATGTTCATTTGATTTTCTTTTTTCATGTGAATCAGATAATTCTGGTTTTGTCATTCGTTTCCCTGATGTTTTTCTAGTTAGAAATCTTTTTGGAAAGACATCGGGATCTAACGGGAAGTCCAGCCGGAAGTAAGGTCTCATAAACCATGAGTGATAAGTAACACTACTCAACGAAACGACTCACTACAAGTGAATTGGTTTGATAATTAGAGTATAGAATTTACAGAGTGATTTATTTATATGCTAATACTTGACAGCTCTGGCTCAGAAAACACATATCTTGAGAGATTTAATTTACAAAATTGTCCACAACGGGCACTGCATCTCTGCGAAAATAATTTTAAATGAATGTTCATAACATTTAATTTTCTGTCAGATTGATATCATTATCACTTATAATGTTAATACCGAGATAACTTTTGCAAATGCTTAGCTAAATAATGTATTTTTCAATGAAGATATGTATAACCATTAAACAGCTACATTAAATATACAGCATAACGTACTCTTATATAATTACAAGTTACTCTGGAATTTTTTACCCTGTGGATACAAAACATTAGATTGATTATATATATATATATATATATATATATATATATATATACACTTGAGGAAAGAGGCAAAATGCCTTCAAAAAACCATGTATTAGATGCAGATATTTTTTATTTCAATCAAAATAATAAATAAGTAAAACAACATTTTTTTCTTTTTCATCTTGACTTTTTATCTAATAATTTCGCTTGATATAACTAAGGTATTAAACTTTTTTATCGTAATAATCCTTCCTGGTCTTGTAGAAGTGAGGTCCAGTGTTGTGTGGACTTAACGGTGTAAATGTCTCTTTTAAATTGAACTTAAATCGCGCACGGTCGCTGGTAGGTATGAATTTGGGAAAGTTCATTTTTTAAGCAACTTTGAAATTTTAAACTTAAAGAAAAAGGAAAAATGCATTCAAAAAACCATGTGTTAAATTCAGATATTTTTATTAAAATCAAAATTAAAAAATTAAAACAATATTTTTTAAGGCTAAATGCGATAAACGCCATTTTCAAATTGCGATGCCATAACTACTAAAATTGTTGCATTTAAACACTCTGCTACACATCAAAATGATCTTTTACATCATGTGATATCGGCATAATTTGATCACGAACTCAATTAAAACAAACTTTTAGTCGAATCTACATTTGATATGTCCGTCATTTAATTGTTTGATTTCTCAATTTTAAGAAATTAGATTTATCGCGGTTTGCATCCGAACTCCTCATGTAACAATTTAATGTCTTTATATTTAAAATTATTTTGAAATATAAATAAATTGATCCGAGATTTATACATTTATCTCGTTTCCCGTCATTTAATTTTGATCATCCAATACTCCACTTTTTGGTTTTTAACATTGCATTGCTCCTGCCTCGGAATTCTCACATTCATACCTATATATATATATATATATACACCCCCACACGCATATATATATATATATATATATATATATATATATATATATATATATATATATATATATATATATTGAAGGATTAAATTACAATATGAAGATGAGACCATCTGTACAGATATTTATGTATATTAGTCCATATTTTATTAGTCTATATTATTCAGGGTGTCTCTATATATTTAAGTATGAATATATATATATATATATATATATATATATATATATATATATATATATATATATATATA
Source organism: Sepiola atlantica (assembly GCA_963556195.1). Taxonomy (NCBI): domain Eukaryota; kingdom Metazoa; phylum Mollusca; class Cephalopoda; order Sepiida; family Sepiolidae; genus Sepiola; species Sepiola atlantica. The sequence continues at coordinate 1,035,213 of OY744551.1, forward strand.
TATATATATATAAAGAGGTAAATTAAAGCCAATAAATAAGGATTAGACTTAACCAGACATAACTAAATTATAATATACTGCACCGGTAAAAAACTAAATAACTATCTACAGCATATATAACATCTAATGCCGGAACCAGCCTGTTGACAAACATATATACAGGGTGGGCAAAAATAAGGGTCCTATTTTTAAAAATTCATAACTTTTTTATTTATTGATTTTAAAAAAATGTTTTTTTAGAATAAGTAAAGGACCCCTTCCGAAGCAAGCATGAGCCGTATTAGCCCTAAGGAACGTACCCTCATTTAGAAAACATTATTTTTGCTTAAAAAACTCAAAACAGTGTAAAAAACAATACTTTAGTTTTTGTAAGTTTTAAGAAGTGTTTTTCGGCTAAAATTTGTTTTGTTTATTTCAAAAAATCTCGGAAGGGTCAGTCTACACACACATAAAGTTTGGTGAGTTTAACTTTTATTTTGTGGAAGTTATTCAAATTCAAGTTATTCAAATTTAAAGATAGGACCCTTATTTTGGCCCACCCTGTATTATAAGTAAAATCAACGTCTTATATACGATAAAAAAAATGAAAAATAATAATAATAATAATAATAATAATAATAATAGTAAACATATAAAAAAACAAAAATTAAATAAATAGAAACAACATACAAATATATATATATATATATATATATATAAAGAATAATAATATAGGATATAATATCTAATTATTATCTTATCAGAACTTATTACGATCTATTTCATTTTCCTCTGAATACTTTATCCTGAACACTTCCAGTTTAACCCCCCAGCGCTCCTGGCATTTTCTCGGAATCCGGGATTTTTATTTTATTTTTTTTTGACAAGGAGAGGAAAAAAATCTCTCGAAATATATCAAATGGATCCCTGATCATCCGGAATATTACAAACTAACACTCTTGCTGTCTTGTAAGTTAGTCTAGAAAAATAAACAAACCTTTTCGATCTATATCCGACTTATTTCGGTTTTGTTTTGTTTTTGTTCTTCACAGCTTCCAGCGATCCGGAACTTCGCATTGCCTTCAACCTTTTTAAAACTTTTATTATTACTCCCAGCAATGCTTCCAGCTAACTACCAATTTCTCTCTCTCTCTCTCTCTCTCTCTCTCTCTCTCTCTCTCTCTCTATATATATATATATATATATATATATATATATATATATATAATTTTATTTCACATTAGAAGGCATTTTTTTAAATGAAATACAATTTTGTTTAATAAATCGATAAGATGCCTAGATTTTTTATTTTATATAATAAATACAACATTTCGAACGGACATCAGTCCTTTTTGAATGAAAATAAGAATCTGACATTGTTATATATTATTTGTTGATATTTCTCCACGCCGACCGTGTGGGAGCGAACTCCCAATGGCGACACTCTCCTAGGTGTAATGTGAAGAAATTAATGAAATTAAAACATTAATGATATTAGTTATAAAAAATCAGCAAATATTTGGCGTACAATCGTTTCTAAGACGATTTTTTAATATTTTATTTCGAGTTAACGCACTTATTATACGGTTAGATAACTGTATATACTATTGGTATGGATTTCATTTTTTAACAACTTCTGCCCTTAAAAATGTGACTAATAGAACACTGTCAATTATGATGCCAAATTGCTATGAATATTAATCAACTCATTCATGTTCTTTATTTTTACCAGAACTACATGTACTGGAGATACATGAACACCTTCAACCGCGTTATGCCTTTCATGGAGAGGACACTGTGTATGCGCAATGGTGGTAGCCAGTGGTTCATGGGTGATCAGGTACGTTTTTTAAAATATATTTCTGCGGTTTTACAAAAATATATATATTTAAGTTTATACTGTTTATAATAAACAACCATAATCCCAATTGCCCGCTCCTAGGTGTTGTATGACAAGCTAAAGAGCATATATATATATATATATATATATATATATATATATATATATATATATATATATATATATATATATATATAATATTTGCATGACAATAGGAACAATCAATCAATAACCATAACGTGCATCTGTTCTTTAAAATTTTGTATCTTCATATATCGGCGAATACCTAAATTCCTCTTTGCTTCACCAACACATTTATGGATTTATTGTTCCTATATTCATAGGAATTCAACTATAAAACACACACACACACACACACACACACACATATATATATATATATATATATATATATATATATATATATATATATATATATATATCAATTATTTATTTAGGGAAGTAGAAAATCAAATACATTTAAAAAAACTGAACATATTTATTTGCATATTTTCTCAAAATGTGTACTTTGGATTATTCGGACTACTGTTCTCGTCTTGAGTCTTATTCTCACAACGTTTCCGTAGCTGAAACCTCCAGCATTCTACAGATGTATCGTTTCGAACTTGCGAATATTTCTGCCGCACTCTGGGATCTGGACGGAATTTCGAACGAAAACCTTTATTTAATTCATGGGGGTAGCATGCTCTCGTTCCGTCAACCATGACTGGGAGAAGTCTTCAGTAATTCCCAATTCTTCGTATTGCTTGCAATTTAAAACAAATAGTTTGTCATCGAAATGCTCCAAAATGTCTGTTATTTACAAGAAGACATAATTTGCTCAGTTTTTCTTTGAGATATATTAAATTTAAAATTTGAAGAATATATTATTAGGCTGTTGACGTTACCTTCCTCTCTGAACCGCGGACAGACGAAATGCTGAACTTACAGTTTTCTTTCGAGTTCGCCCTATTGTTTATGATCAATTATTAAATCATTTCTCATCAGCTCTCGTCGATTCAAGCTATTATATCGGATTCCTTAATATTCGCACCTATCCTATCTTGTATGACGTCATTTCCTGTAGTTGTTGTTTCTACAGGAGGCAATGGCTTCCACAGGGCAGCTATCATACCGTCGTCTACGCGCTAACATTTCCCGTTCTAACTTAAATCATTAAATAAGTACTAGCGGACGTACGCTATTAGTAGAGAAAATCCATTAAGCGTTTACATGTGTCCACTTTGATAGGCTATATTTATATGATATATTCATTGCAAATAGTAAGTAAGAAAATGTGAATTAACTCAATGTGGGCATTCCAAGATTTATTAGAGGAAAACGATTTAATTCTATTTGTATTATCATATCAGACATTGACCATACTTATTTTATTTAAACGCCAATTGACCCTCTCTCTCTCTCTCTCTCTCTCTCTCTCTCTCTCTCTATATATATATATATATATATATATATATATATATATATATATATATATGTGTGTGTGTGTGTATATAAATTAATATTACATTATTAATACCTAGCGTTTCAAGCTTATTGCTGTCATCAGTGCAGGAAAGTAACAATTTAAGACGGAAACTGTCACGTAATTAAGGGAAATTAAGATCTATATGTACCTAGAAGCGGGCACAGATAGAAGACTAGTCAAGAGTGTTCTACGAACGTATTTGGAACTTTGAATTATAGTTATTTCACAGTCTATTTTCAACATCCCCGAGAGTGCTCAACTTTAATTTCTTAAAGGGGCTTAGTATAATATTTATCAAGCAAATACCTATTGAACCAGATATGTTTTACATTTAACGCCTTTTATACAAAAAAAAACAATTAGCGAATGAATGTCTAATTCGATGCTAATTTTTGTCAGATTTGCAGCAATAGTTTTTTATACTAATGATCAGAAGATAATCCGTTCATGTTTGGTATTTTCATCCCTAATCTTCATCCATTTTCTTTTTTTATATTTTATTTAAATAATTTACTACAATAATTCATTTGTAAACATCTTATCTCTTTTCTTGTTCCAGATGATGTGGTGTGACATGATGTTCTACTGTTGCATGGAGAACATGTACAGGGACTACCCCAACATGTTCAGCAGCTACCCCAAGATGATGGGTATGTACAACCGATTCTCTAGCCACCCGAAGATGTGCGGTTACCTGAAAAGTCGTTGCAACACTTGTTGGTGAACTGGTCTAAGATAACAAAGTTGGGTTTTGTCTTACTGAAAAAAATGTTTTATTTTTAATAAAGCTCTTTTTCACTCACAACAAATCCTTGACACTCAAGTCGGATCACACTTTTCAGCTGATATAAGTGTATAAAAACATAAAATGTAATTTCATTAATAAAAATTGTATTCATTAAAATTGTTGTTTTGTTTCTGAATTTATTTTTAGTAATGTTGTACTTTTGTTCTTCATTTATCCGACAATATAATAATATAATTTCCTAGGCGTAATTACTAATTACTAATACAGAGAAGTATATATAGTGAACACTATATTCACTAATATCTTGCTTCAGTAATTTGTAATGTATGACTAATATCTGTTTCCTCATTCATTATTCTCTTTATTGCAATATACTATAAAACTTTCTGTCTTTATTCTAAATTTAAACTAAAATTCAGTAAATTAAATTATTCCAAACAAAATTGTGCGTAATTACTAATTACTAATACAGAGAAGTATATATAGTGAACACTACATTCACTAATATCTTGCTTCAGGAATTTTTAACGTATGACTGATATCTGTTTCCTCATTCATTATTCTCTTTATTGCAATATACTATAAAACTTTCTGTCTTCATTCTAAATTTAAATTAAAATTCAGTAAATTAAATTATTCCAAACAAAATTGTAAATGTTTTTTTATTTGACGTAATCTAAATATTAGAACCTGCCTCATTTTTATTTCAACCTTATAAAAGAACACTCTATTTTATTTGCTTTTTAATAAAAGAACATCCACGTCCTTAACAAAGAAATTTTCGTTCTAGAATGACGAACACTGCCATAGGTATACTCGCCCCTATCTACCAGAACCTTATATTATTACGTACAATAAAGTATAAACAGAAACTGATATCGAAAAGGACTTTTAACATTTTGTGACATAATTAATCTTACAGACAAAGTATACATGTGTAAGATATATTTTATACCCGTGAAAAACATCTGTGATAGGTTCAAATAATATTTAACAATATATGAACGTATAAAGTTGTATTTTCCCTTTGAGGCCACGTAGTAATTTCTCATTTCTAATATTAGGACATATCTTGCTAATTTGTAAAGACCATTGCTTATTTCCAATTTACTTATATGTATTTTCAACGAACATCTATACACACAGATGCTGAATTAATATATAAGTATACAACTCATGATGGTCGACTTCTAAACAAACAGATTAAATATTTGGCCGTCGAGTGTACGCCCGATGTACGGCAAGTCCCGTAAATGTCTATTTGTTGTTCCTTTATCTGAATTTTTTGCCCAAAGATTATTTCTTGACTGTAATATTAAACATTGTTTGATTGTATAGTCTCTAACAATCGCAAATGTGTTCAAATAAAGAGCATTGCTTCGAATGAGTGTTTCTTCTAGTCATTATCGTAATTAATTTATCATTACTCTGGAGTCACATATTACCGCCTTTGGATCTAAAATGTGATATATTTATTGAGCTAAAGAACGACAGTTTCACTACACAAATATTATATATATATATATATATATATATATATATATATATATATATATATAGAGAGAGAGAGAGAGAGAGAGAGAGAGAGAGAGATGGAGAGAGAGAGATAATAAAATCTGGACACCCCATATCTTGTTTACACGAACTTTTTTTTCACCCTCCATTTTCTTAATAATATTTTTTCAAATGTTGAATTTTGGCTTTTCAACTGCCAACTTATCGTTCTGTATAATTCCTCTGTTGATAAGATCTCGATCTTTGAAAACCCTTGGCTTAAGGAAAGAATGATAAACATAATTTTATTACAGAATATATCTTGCATTGAACAATCGAAGTTTGAAATAAATCTGGACATTCGTACATGTTTATCACTCTTCGTTCATCTATCTTTATATATATATATATGTATATATATATATATATATATATATATATATATATATATATTATCATGCTTCGGCAGTTGAACCCTATCTAGCTAGGCTTGCTTTATACGTCTGCTGAACCGGCAGTGATAAGCATCTCATATACTGATGATTGCATAATCATGAAACACTAGTCTCTGTAGTTATTAAGAATATTATATTTATATTAAAAATATTGTATATATATATATATATATATATATATATATATATATATATATATACATATATATATATATATATATATATATATGTGTGTGTGTGTGTGTGTGTGTGTGGGTGTGATTAGTTATATGATTAATAGAGTAGCAGTATTGTTAGAAAGATTTTAAAACGTTTTCATTCTATGAAAAGATTTTTTTATTTACGGTTGCGTTTTTGTTTTATAGTATTTGTTTATTACCGTGTCTCAAAAAAAAACATTATTATAATGTTAAACAATATATACGTACAATCACTAATATTACCTCTCAATCAGCATATGCGGAATCAAAATAAAAGGTTTTAATGTATGAATCTATTTCAAAATTGAAAAAATATGTTAACATGTATTTGGATGATTAAGATATATAGGCAAATCCTTAGGTAAACAAACGTTGCTTAACTAATTATAATCGCAACATAAATTAACCTGAATTCTTCACCATACTGCTGTATATATATATATATATATATATATATATATATATATATATATATATATATATGATTGTTTATTATCTATGTACGTATGCGTTTCGTCCTTAAACCGGGACTCATAAGCATAGAGATATGACTATTCACTACCGGTCATGCGATTCGAAACCCCGGATTACGAGTATTTTACAACTCAAATCCGGCGCCTTAACCACACGGTCAATTTTAAATAGCAAATAAACTGTGATAATTTTAACACGTTATTGGCGGTTTAACCTCAGAGCGTTCTACTTTTTTGAGGAAGGAACGATGCATTTAAAGCTAGTGGCGTCAAACTGTGTTAATACTACACATACAGTGCTCTACTTTTTTGAGGAGCGACAAATATATATATATATATATATATATATATATATATATATATATATATATATATATATATATATATATATAGTCTCGGAAGTTTCTCAACCATTAAAACTATATTAAAAAAACAAACAAAAAAAACCCCCAAAAAACCTTATAGTCCCAAGTCTTCCAGTAGAATCTCACTTATGTAAGTCAATTTATTTTTTACAGTTATTATATTAGTTTGTTTCTAACACTATTTTAAGGGATCATCAGTTGTTTACCATGAAAAACTGTTTCGGGAATTTATATATATATATATATATATATATATATATATATATATATATATAGAGAGAGAGAGAGAGAGAGAGAGAGATAGAGAGAGAGAGATACTTCATGTATCTTGAAAAAGCCTGAATAAAAGTATCGATCATACAGAGGATTACACTTTTAACCTGCAGAAGACTGTGTTTATTATTAAGAGTATAATTACGAATTATTTAAGACTTTTAACAGATAATGCCTGTCGGAACAAGAGTAATATAGCCCCGTCGATTAAATACAGTTTTCATTTAAAATACTCTACATATTCCCGAGTTCGACATAGCGATTCCACTATTGGACAAAACGCACCTGAATACGGTCTGAGATTATATCAACCAATACATTGTGAGAATAAAAACTAAGATGCGAAAAGTCGCCCGAATAATCCAAATAATTCAAATTTATGGCCCTGATAGGCTGAAAATGTTTTACTGTCATATATTCGTTGTTAATATGTCCGTCCCTTTATGGTCAAGTTTCTAAAACTCCCCTTTTACATGGTTACTAATTTATTTTATTGGTGGTTTAGGATTGAATCGTCATGAAATCTAATTATTAATGTTTTTTCTGTAATTAATAAGTTGAATCAATAGTAATGAATGAGTTTAAGAAGAATGATTTAAAAAACTTTATTGTACTGAGCTCTACACAGGGATCGAGTCTCTGCCTAAAAAAATGGCCGCCTTACAGGCGAGTAAAGAAAGGGGAAGTAATTCACTTCCAGAAAAGCATAAACTAAAGGTGAATAGATTTTTTTCTTTTCATCACATTATTATAAACAGTCATTACCTTCCAATACATTGACAAACGCAATGAACATGAATAGCAATGCACAAAAGCGACAGCCTATCACACCACAACAGAAAAATGCAGACCATTAAAAAGTGAAGTAAGTACAAAGTACTGCATATTGAGAGTAATCTATTTTACAAATGAAGTGTAAGGTTCAAAATTTGGTAGAGCGCCTGACTTCTTGGCACTTGTTCGAAAAAAACGCTCCACCGTAGTAACCTGATTTGTTTTCGTCAACTGGAGAACACCGAGCGCTTTTTTATCGAGGAATTGCAAGTTACAGGGTAAAAAAGTCGACATACATCTTTCGTTGGCAAAATGCAAGACGGATGTTTCCTAAGCAGTTGATCTAAAAAAAGCTTGGAATAAAGAATGGTTAGGACGAAGCGAAACGAAGTGAAGTCTTTTAGTGAGTAGCATAAGAATTTATTTATTTCGAAAGATTAAAACTTTTTGAATATATATGTTTTTCATAACAGAATTCTTTTGTGTTCGCTTCGTATTAAAAATTATTCGTGCCAACAAGATAACGTTAATATTGCATTTTGACATGAAGAACAGTGTGTAAGCTTGTTTAAAAAGTTTATCTTTTAAAAAGATTTACGTAGTACTGAAGTAATTATAAGGCTAATATGTTCAGCATGTCATAATCTTTAAAATACAGTTTTTGAACTACTGCATATCATATTTCAGATAAAATTACATGGGTCGTTAAACTACGTGATTACACGACGAGATTACATTGTCTTTCTTACAGTCAGTCAAACACAGAAAGTCTTATTCCGCATGACCATTGATGCATTTTGATACGATGTTAAAGAACTAATACAAAGGATCATGGAATTAGATAATTCGGTACTGGTACAGCTTTTTAACCAGAGAAACCCGACTTTCCATTCGGCAGTTTCCGGCCTTTACGTAACAGTCGAATGATGCCGAAGTTTTTAGCCAATCAGAAGGCTCGGGAAACAGACGACAACTTTACCTGTAAATCGATTAATCTTAAGCAAAACATCGGAATAAAAAAGAGTGCGGAACAAGTAGGTGTCGTCTCGGCAGCTATCGTATCGAATTCATGTGGGGACAAACATTTCCCTTCGTCTTCATATTATTGTACAGCTTTTGAACAGAACAAACACCGAACTTGAACAATAAACTAATCCTAAACTAACTCTAACCTACTCGTGTTTTGTTCGATTCAAAAGCTGTACCAGTACACAACAAATGGAAAACAAACTTAGAAAAATCGTTGATTAATTATTTTCTTTGCATTCTTGTGTTTATTCATAAATAACACAATTTAGCGAAAACCTAACTCAAAACTTTAACCTTTCCCATGAAGAAAAAAAAAACGATTGATTTTCTTAGTCAAAAGATTAATTGTCGAATAAATAAACATACGGTGAGTGATTTTCTTTCATTATATTTCTCGTTTTAATTTTGACGCCGGTTCGTTTTGATTCGACTATTTCCGGCTGTTTACGTATTTCTGCGTCGGCAAAAGTTTTTTTTTCAGGTTCAAAAACATGTACCAGTACCGTTGATTCTTTTTGAATGATCGCGCATATCTTTAAAACCATAAATAAGTTGCATTTCAAACGGTGATCACATAGCAATATTAGAGACGGGTGTTTAGAAATAGGATCAGAATAGTAAATTTCCACGTTAACTTAGGTAAAGTTAAACTTTCCATTTAACATTTCAAAGAAGGCTACGCGTTTTTACTGTGACGTCACGGGTACAGTAAGCGGGTAAGGAATGTGTTTAATAAGTAGAGAAATTCGCTCTTTCCGTTTGAACAACACTAGAGGGCAGTTAGACTTTTAGATACCTGTTACCTCCCTTATGAAGGGGTGGGTGCGAGGTTGTTTGTGTTGTGTAAATATATACTTTGATAAACGAATAAAATCCGAAATACTTTTTTAAAGTCCAACTAATTTTTTGAATACTTCTTTTTTTAATAGCGTTCGTAAAAACTGTTCATATTTACTTGCCTCCCCACGAGGGCAGATTTGGACACAAGGTCGGTTTTTAATGTTAGTAAAACAAAACTCCCCAAAAGAAGCACTATGGATTGTAAGAAAAATAACATTTGCCTCATTCTATAAAGATTTCTTCTTCACTGATCGTATCATTCAATGACCGTGGATGACAAACGCGACTAAGTGCCGATTCAGAACAAGTACTACACTTTGTTCAAAGCTGTTATAGACAAAAAAGTACATAAACAGAGAGAAGAGGAGATGGGAGACTTTACCTAAACATCAGCACCAAAACACGAACATTGCATTCCATCTACGAAGTGGATTTATTGTGAGGATCGAGGGGAACGCAGGGGGAGAATTGGAACGTTACAATCAGCTACTAATAAATTAGGAAATTGCCAAACAAGTGAACATAAATAGAGATAATTAAAAGCGCCTCTCGCATCAGGCCATCTTTAATCACATATAAAGATAAATAAATTAAAATGAAAAAAACTACAAAGTGCCGCATATGGCCCGTAATATACCTTTGAAGTAAACTATAAATTTTATATGATATGGGTGACCGTGATAGACCGATGTAATATCGCTTTTGTTCTTTTTTCATTGTAGGGTGGCAAATTGTCATATCAAGAGAGATGACTTATCCTAACATATTTTAAGAATGTCTAAATAATGTTGTGTATCTCCACTCCCATGAGGAGGCCCAACACCTTACAGTTCACAATCAATTTAATATACGGGTTCATAAGGTACCTTTTCATCGCGTAACTCTTACACTCCTACGCGTCGTCTGTTCTCCTCCCAATAACTGAGGACATCTGCAATTGATTGTTTCACAACTATAAAGAATAAAGAATTATCAATCTAATGAGAGAACCTTTCTTTCTTTCCCTCAGCAGGGGTGCGGGCGCATTCTCGGGCTACGGGTCGTCGGTTTTACCTATTGTTGATGTCCACACATTCCCGCACGTCGTCGCCTCACAAACACTTCCACGCGACTGGTCCTTCTTCCCTTTTCTACCTTCCCCATCTGATGTCACATCCGTTCTTAGTATACCTTGGGTCGAGATGACATTTGAAGGCACTCGCTTACCCAATTCTATGTGTACGTGGAGATATCGGCACATGAATTAAGATCACGAGATACTTAATAATGTTTTCATCTAAAAAAACAAGGTTTGAGAATAAAAATGATGTATAGCTTCGTAATTACATTCAACGAAATATTTTACAGCTTACATATTATTTGTGTCTCTACCAAAGTGCCCCTAGTGCAGCTTGATTTACTCAGATTAAACGCCCTTGTGCTATACACTGCTGCAGTAGACACCTAGTAAACTACAGCTCTACTATAGCAGTTGTTATCGCGAGATGACCAGATTGAATAGACGGTCATGATAATTCCCGCTTTTCATGGCTTAAATTCGAAAGGAAAGCGTTTCAGAAAGAAAGCTATTAGATTGGAAAGCATTCCGTCATCCGGAGACCACTTAAATGAAGGGATTTTGTTTTGTAGCTTGTTAAGCTTGTAGGGGTATATTTATGTTAAAGAGACACAAATGGAGCAAGTTCGTCAAAGCACACTCCATTGAAGTATTTGTAAAAGAGGTGAAGGGGTGCAACTTTGCGGCGATGAGGTAGGGGCTGGAGATCGTAGACAACGTATGACCTATTAGGTTAGATGATCATTTTTAGATTCTCTCTTTGAGGGAAGGGCTAGTGGTTGGTGCACCAGCCCAGATGTAACAGAAATATTGCATGCATAGACGAATGCTTGATTTTCTAGGGATCTAGGATACGGGCCGGTGTGAAAGATTTTCTAGCGCGCTAAAAGAAGCCCAACTGTTTTTAGTAAGTAGACTTGGTGGTTTCATTTTTTATTAATGTTTTAGAACTAACGAGTTGCCGCTAATCAAGACCCGTAGGCCACTCTAAAATAAGGGTAAATGCGTTTGTTAAGAGGACATTGAAACAACAACGTGAAAATTGTTAACAAGCGTTTAAACTGGTCATAATTAGATTATTTAAGAGGACGGCTCAACAAGAATATATTAACATTAGACTTGAAAATGACAATGCAATATTCAGCTGGGGAGCAACCCCGTGGTATTGTGTTCAACAGAATAATACTTTTGGGAAATAAACTTTGCTCATGGAAGTTCTAGTTTAGGGTACACTGAGGGAAAACAGAAAATCATTTTGCAGTAGTTGTAGATAGACGAGATTTTTAAAATGTTTTATAGGGGGCATATATTGGACTTGAATTGAGCACCTTCAAGTCTTTTTCAGCTTAAATAGTGTGTTGTGCCTGCTAAAATGCACATAGATAGAATTGGTTCTGCTTACAATAACTTTCTTAGTACCACATTTTCAGTTCTACTGCAGTGTTTGCTTACCGAGCAAATAGAATGGACGACTCTTAAGAATGTCAGCGTTTGTTTTGATCCGCTAACATTTCAAATCTTGCTGATTGTCATTTGGACGTGCTCCAATCAAAATTAAAGCTACTTACTTCCCGTTGATAGAAGAATACGTAAAGTGCTTCGCTTATTCGTTTTGTGTGTTACCATTAGACAGTAGTTACCCGAATAAATATCTTTTATCACGCGGACAGATCAGAAGACAGAACAAAACATAGGTTCTTTATAGACCAATTAAAACCAAATAAGCGAAACTTTGACAAAGACTTCTATTTAAGATATGCATTCTATTTAATTAAAAGTACAAACCAAATGTCGACTGATTAATATTGAATAGCCGGCCTTGCAACATTACCTGGTCAACACATTATTGGCACCAATGACTTAATTACGTCGGAGCGTATAAATTCATAGTTTTTCGCGTTCTTGTCAGCAAAGACGAACTTGCAGTTGCTCGAAGAAGTACACCAAATCCAATCATGCCTAACTACACTCTCCATTACTTCAATGGCCGCGGCCGTGCCGAGTGCATGCGTATGATGTTCCATATGGCCGGCGTCAAATACATGGACAAGAGATACGAATTTTCCGACTGGGATCGTTGCAGGAATGGTAAAAACATTTTATTAAATTTTTAGTTATTATTTTAAAATGCAGATTCTTGTGGCTTTACGAATCGGCAAGTAAGCCGACAGATCGCTTCTTTAGGGTTACACCTTGATTGAATTGTTATGCTGTATTTACTTGTGATTTAAAACAAATACCGTTCACCAAAAATTACAGAAATTTATCAAAAATATAAAACTAATTCAACTTTTAGGCGTACGCGAAATATCGCTGCCATTATCATAATATTACAGTGAGATAATTTCCTGTCTTAGCGTTTAAACAAAAAAAGTTTGATTTTTATGCAAAACGTTTGAATTACCTCCCTTTACGTTCGTGATTATTTCGATAATGTCAGCCATATTCCCCGTACCGCTAAGAATGTAATTTATTTTATAAAAAAACTAATAGATTAATTTTCGTAATGTTTGGTGAACGGTATTTATTTTTTCATCACAAGTAAGTACATTGTAAATGATTTTTGCTATTTTTCGATATCGATATTCAATCAAGGTGTAACCATAGAGAAGCACCAACAATAGTCCTGGGCCGTTTCTTAATCGAGAGCGGAATGATTACTCGACTTACTAATCATTTCAGTTAGCTTTTTTTCTGATTGCTCAAGTATATAAATGAAAAGTTCGAATGCAAGAAAGTGATGAATCTAATTTCCTCAAATTGAAAAAATAGATGTACAAAGGATTTCCAATTAAACTGTAAAAGTCTATTTTAATTAAACAAAAGATTATTAGTAAATGTTACACTACTTTAACAACAAAAAATTGTAGTGTATTCCGGTGATTAAATGCGACAGTTTTGGTAACTGTAATTGAACAATTTTCTAAAATTACATTTGTAACGTTTTGCATTGGCCCTCTCCAAATATATTTAGTATTTATTAACAAATAACTGTTCTTTCTCTTTCTATCTCTCTGTACCCAAAAAATAACGAACGAAGTAGCTTCCATGAACAGTGTTCGTTTCCTAGAATACACAATATGTAGACCAAGATACCGCTATGCTGCTTTCCAGCCGACTACAACAGTGGAATCTTCAAGTCTTACATGAAATAAAAGTTTTTCTAGCCGTCTACTTGAATAATAAAATCCTCTTAAGTAATATTCTGCTCATTCCACAAATTGTTTCGATCTTAGTGTGCAACTGTCACTCATTTTAACCTCTATTCTTTAGCGAAACTCGTGCCTTTATAAGTGGTGACCATCAGCATATATATATATATATATATATATATATATATATATATATATATATATATATATATATATATTCCATGAAAAATGCCAGTATACTGAAATCATATGCCCTTAATAGGGTTAACATGAACATTCATATACACTAAATGTACAAAAGCAAGGAAATACCCACATTTTTACACTTTTATTGCCATTAAGGGTATGCGAGCACAACAGGGCCATGTATTTTACTGGTAGGATTTTTTCTTCAGAGCACCTCACACACTTCATCCACTCATGCATAGAGATTTATACTGTAGTGATGTGATAATGACAATAAAAGTGTTAAAATTTGGGAATGTCCTTGCTTTTGTAGATTTAATGTATATGAATTTTCATCTTAACCCTATTAAAAGCATATGATTTCAGTATACTGGTATTTTTCATGGAATGTCACTACTTTTGTAAAGGTTATGCCTCAATACAATGCCTTCTCATAAGGTTTTTTTGAATTTTCTGAATAACTAAGGTATATGGTTAACTGAAATTAAAATGTCATCAACTAGACCCTAGAACCTCTATCTCTGCCAAAAATCAGCTGAATCCATCAAATAGTTGATGAGATACAGAGTGGCACATACGTACGTACGTACGTACACACGGACAACATGATTTTATGATTGAACTTTATGGATCTCTGGGTTGCCTTGACTAATGATGCTGAAATTCTACACACTTATAGAACCTATCAAATTAACATTTTGTGCATAGTTTTAACTAATTTGCTTTATTGGTTTTTGAGTTATCATTGATCAAAGAAATGAGATTTCCAGCATAGGCCATTTGTGTGTCTATTAAGGGATAGAGCGCTCTCGCGCCTCACTTGATATATTCTAATCTGAAATGTGTGTTGGTAAATATCCGGAAAGTACCGACGTCAAGTCTATTTTCGTCGGGCCGAAGATGTTTACATTTTGACAGTGTAACATGACCTAACTTTAGACGCGTATAAAATAAAAGTTGAATCCGTTAAAAAATGAGTTCATACAAATTAAAATGCTCACTGAGCTTAAATCGCGCAGTGAACATCTTAAATTTAATATTGCAATTTAAAAATTTAAATTGTCATTCAAAAGTGTTTCTTTTTCTAAATGTAAATGTGTTTAAATAAGTTAATTTGAGCAGGTTGCGTTATGTCTGCTTCGTTGCTCAGTACGCAAGAACAAAGTCTACGTATCGGAAGATTATGGTTTCGATACCTAGTTGCGGCGTCATCTCCATTTATTTTTTAATTCATTCAGTAATTACTCTAAAAAATAGTTCACATTAAGAAATGAAAATGAAACAATACATTACCTTTAACCCCCGCACTGTATTTCTTACGTTTACAAAAATTATAATCAACAGACAGACAGACTAACAGACAACAAAAAACTATTCCAGTACCTCTCTTTCTAACTTTGTCATTTTCTTTCTCTTTCATTTTTTCCGTCCCTTTTTTTCCCTGCCTCCACCTTCGTCGCTTTGTCTGTACTTTTCGCTTGAAGTCAAATAGTCAACTCAACCACCTTAAGAGTTAACACTAAGTTATTATAAAATGCCTCTTTCTTTTGAGAACTTCTTCGATTTGGCGGAGCCAGTAGAGACAATAATAATCTTATAAACAATAACAATACAATCGATATATGTAATACATTTTTATTTGTTAATACAATGTTGCTTTATGGAACTTTTATTTAAGATAAATGGCATGTACATCTTTTACAACTAACCACATAGTAATATTGCTTTTTCAGATTTCCCCTGTAATTACCTGCCCTGTCTGGAGATGGACGGTGGCATGAGGATGCCTGAGACCATGGCCATTTGCAGGTATTTGGCCCGTCAATATAGTAAGTTGTTTTTATATATATCTAAAAGACATGTGACTGATAAGTACATATCTAAAGTTCACACAAATATCACAATATATAATATGTTATGTATATCATTCATTCAAATAAAAAAGCGCCTTGTGGTAAATATAATAATTGATTAATAAAAAAAATGATATATTAAATTATCTCCCTCTCTGCATAAATTCTAATGATGAAACGTTTTTTTGCAATTTTTCCTAGTGAAAACATCATAAAGTATTAGAAACAAGTTCTCATAAATTCACTTAACAAACAGTTTTTATTTCCATATAATTGTATATTCGTACCATGTGCGTCAATCTTCCGGATATAACCACAATAGAGGTTCAACATACATGGCACTTCTTCTTTCGTGTGAATCATATGATTCTGGTGTTGACATAAGTTTCTAGTTAGAAATATTTCTGGAAAGACATCGGCTTCTTACGGGAAGTACGACGAGAAGGTTGACAACATCCCTAAGTGACAGTAGTACTGTGGAACCGACTGGATTCGAACTTGGAACACCTAGGTCTTCAGTCCGTGTCGACATCCACTAAAGCACCGTCACCTGTCGCACATGGTACGAATATACTCAACAGACTTTTTTCCAATGTAATTATATAATCACAAAATTATATAATTACAACATATAAAAATAAAGGAATACTGAATGAATTTCATCTTTTTCCGGCCTGATTGCTAAACCTTTTTTATAGGCACTTGTGATACTCTCTTAAAGCAAATTGATGGTTTGTATATTTTAAGCATCTTGTATATTGGGTAGGTAGGCTGAGATCCTTAGTATGCAAATACAACATGTTATTTTATGAATTCATGAGAATGTATTCCCTACATTTTCTCTAATTTACATAATATTTAAACAAATCTAGTTGGATATCTAGTTATACACTATTGAGCTATTTAAAATAGAACCTTTGTGTTATAATGAAATTTATATGAAGATAAATGCTAAATATAATAACATGCACACCCACACACACCCATATATATATACATATATATATATATATATATATATACATATATATATATATATATATATATATATATATATACACACGAGCCACACAGCATCAAGATAGAAACACATATACACACACATATATATGTATATATATATATATATATATATATATATATATATGAAGCAATCCAACAAAAGATATAAGCGTCAATCTTATAATTAGTGAAACATCCGGATAAAAACTGAAGCTCAATATACTGGATAGAGCATTAATATTATAATATAAAATGAAGTAATAAAATAAGGTGTCAATCAAATTTTATTAGAATTCAAAATTCAAGCAAAGTATCTTAAAGTCCTAAGCTCATGAGGTTTTAAAGATAGTTCTTCTCTTCAGAGGACCATTACCGCAGTTATAACACCCCTGGTAATAAAATTAAACTTTGAAAATATATAAAAATATATACACAAATACATAAAAATACATAACATCAAATATATCAACCCCAAAACATATTTTTTTGTTGAATCTATACAATACATCCAGGTCATACAATTTGAAAAACATAATCAGGAAAGACATCCAGAGGGTTGACTGAAGATTAATCCAGGTTATATATAGCAGTCCAAATGCGAGAAATTGAATGGCTGACAAAGTTATCCAGTCGCGAAATGTGTCAATAATCTATGAAGTGAAAAGTATCCAATGTTTATGTTAATTATTACAATGATAAATAAATCAAATCAAATAATATAGAAAGTTCAATAAACTCACTCAAAATTCCAAAATCCTGATATGGGCAACCCAAATCAAATCAAAGTTCGTTGTTCAATTAGAGAGTTCGTTAAATCCGAATTGAGCAAAAATAAGATTGAATCCCAATCGTATCTTGCAACCAGAGCGAAAAAATAATTGATCTTCGCCTGCCAGCGATTCAACCAGATATGACAAATCTTTAACGAATAGAAAGCGATATTAAAGATGTTATATTATAATATATATATATATATATATATATATATATATATATATATATATATATATGAGTGTGTGCATATACATATACATGTATATAGAGAGAATGGTTGTTTGCTTCAAGTATTGCTTGGAATTGTAGTAAATGTATTAAGAAGGCTGACGGCAATGCAGAGAGCCGGATTGAATATGAGCTGGAAAGAACAAAAATAATGGATCGAAGAGGGAGACTTACTTTTTATTTGTCTTTAAACTTTTACATAAAAGCAATTGTTGGGTCGGCTGTGTGTGTTGTCCAGATGATGATTAAGAATCATTTAATATTTCGGGAAAATCTTCCCTTTTGTCAAAGCTAAAGGAAATATACGTCTATGTGGAGAATTCGCCAAAATGAATGACAGAGAATAAGGTTTGAACACAACAGTCTTGTAGATAATAATAATTAATACATTTTAAATTTAGTAAAATTGTGTAAATATATACACACACACACACACATATATATATATATATATATATATATATATATTATATAAAATATGGTGCTAACGTGAACAGTCGACGGTAACACAATTCATACGGTATGTTTCTGCTTTTCTCAATAACATATATTTTTGTGTATACCAAATACCCACGGTTTTGTCAGTTCACCAGTTCATAAAAGAAAAATAAGAAGAAAGGTGTTTAAATAAAGAATTACAGAGGAGAACAAAATTAAAATCAGATTTTAATCCAAACAATAGAGATATTTGTCACTAGAATGTTAACGTTTTGACATATGTGTATCAATGTTTGTCGATGAACTGAAAGCATGCTAGAAAAAAGAGAACCGCACATTGTAGGGACATATCACGATGGGTAACATCGAAATGCAAAATAAGGATTAGATAGGTATTTTACCTGATAAGAAGAATTTCAGAAAAAAACAAAATATATAAAAACATGGATACAAATTGTATGTGCTTCAGTTTTTGCAGCTGAACGGATGAACCTTTATGCACTGACGAAGCTTCCTTAACAAAAAACGGTTATAATTTGTATACTACGATAATGTATGTCTTTGAGAACGGCAGAAACAATTTCATGCTAATAAAAGTATTGTTGATGAAGATATTGAAAATTACCCCTGAATTAACTAAGGTTTTATATTACATTAAATTAAGAGATATATTCATAAACTTGTAAGATATAAATTAAATCTTTGTGTTAACGATATGTATACGTAAATAAGTATATGTGTGTAAATATACGCACACACACACACACACAAACACATATATATATATATTATGTCTTACAAAATTAGCAATGTACACAAATAAAACAGTAAGAGGTATTATAGTATTTTCTATTACGTTGAGATAAAAACTCTTCATCAAAAACAAACATTGAGGAAAGCACTTCTTGTCTTCTATTCTTTACGTTGTACTATGGATTTCGTCTGAGAAGGGTTAATTTTAATAAACATAAAAACAATCATTTTATTGTAGATTTTTACCCCAAGAGCTCAATGGACATGTTCAGGTGTGACTACATCAGCGATTGCTTCTATGAAATCATGCACGATTACATGAGGTACTACCACTGGAAGAACGGACGCTTCAGGGTGAGTCAGTCATTTTGTATTATCGTATTAGGTCATGTCTATACATTTCAACATCATATATATTGATTAGCAAATTAACTTAATTGGTTTATTTCTCCTTTATTTATTACAAAAATGAATGACGCCATCTTTGTTTTTATTTCTAGTACAACATGAACGACTACGGCTTCGGTGGAGAAGGCAACTGCAGCAACTACGATGTAAGTTCAAATCTCTATATTCCATCATATTTTCAAGTAATATTCTATTTCCAAAAAATATATAACCAACTTTTTATATTCCATCATATTTTAAAATCAAATTATATATTAGGTGTTAAATCTGAAATCAATTTCAACCAATAATTGTTAAATTGTTTCGTTTTAGTATAATACAGCAAGATGACTCGACGTTGTTCGGGAGTGAATTAACCTTTTTACTCTGCATATAACACTATACCCCTTTGTTTGTACTCATCCTCTTCATTCGGTTTCGCCACGTAATATAATCGGAAAAAGCTGACATGTTTGAACACTTTCTCAATTAGTGTTTTATACTTATCGTATAATTTTCATTAACATTGGATATACGTATTTGAAGTTTTATGGGGGTTCTGTCCCCATGGGTCACTTAGAAGTAGGGGCACGTACTTATTCGGCATATAAAAGCTTACGCAGAGATTCTTGATCACTGCCATTGTATTCTTCGGAGAATTTGATACATATAATATAAATTAAATGGGAATAGTATATATTTATGTTTTAAAGGAGGTTTGGCCCACACACTTTGGTGCGTAGTTTGAAATTATGAAAAACTTCCATTGCTACCTCTAATTATTTAGACATTTAGATTTGATAAAAATAGGATATATTTCATGTTTAATGACATTATGCCGTTATATCCCTTTAGGGGTGCACTTAGATGTTCGGGAGAACTTATATTGTCTTGCCCGGTAAATTTAATGTAAGCATACAATTTTAGATTTTGTGTTGATTTTATAACTTTTTTTATAGGGAACATACAAAGATCATATACACATGAACACAAATATTGAGTTTTTTATATATCGAGATATTTACTTGAGGTACATTTATATATTTATTTATTAGAGATTAAAGAAAAAAGAGTGATAAAAATGCGACGATTGTCCAAATTTATTTCAAATTTCAATTGTTCAATGCAAGGTGTATTCAGTAATAAACTAGTGTTTATTATTCTTTCCTTAAGCCAATTTATTATATATTTTATCGCTGTGTGACACTTAGATAGTGAAACACCATCGGATTATTTCAAAGATTATATAAGTATTAGCGGGACATATCAAAATTTTACAGTTGTATCCTGTTAAATACTATGGTTTATGTAGTTTACGCAGATATCTGTCTATGGAACCATATGCTATATTGTCAAATAAAGTAAACATTGAAATATTCTGTTCGTTTTTCTTTTTCGTGTTATATAATACACTAGAGAACAATATGTAGCCCAAGAAACTCCTGATCCCACCCCGACTCCCATATCAATAATTGTATTCGTATTATTTACTAAGCATGATTGGAAAAAAACTTACAGGAGAATGTTAAACGCTCAGAACGTACACACATCCCAAATGAAAGAAATTCACTTTTATTATAAGAAATCGCTTTCGCCGCATGTGAATGATTTATTTACATGAAATAAAAATGAAACAAATGTGAGGAAAGTATATTTGAATGGCGAATAGAATGGTAAGAGACATAAAGAGAGGATAGAGTGAAAGCGCTAGAAAAAGAGTGGAAAGAGCGAAGGAGAGAGAGAGAAAGAGAGAGAGAAGAGAGAGAGAGGGAGTATATTGTGATACTCCAGAGAGTTTCAGAAGTATTTGGATATTCAAAAGGGTTTCATAAGTATGTAATAATATATATATATATATATATATATATATATATATATATATATATATATATATATATATATATACATATATATATATATATATATATATATAAATATATAACAAATACTGACCCAACGGGATACAGATGGTCCAGACAACATGTTACCACATTAAGCTTAGGTGTTGTTTGTATCAATATATGTATCTTTATTTTCCTTTTTCAGAACTACATGCACTGGAGATACATGAACACTTTTAACAGGATCATGCCCTTCATGGAGAGGAGTCTGTGCATGCGTAATGGTGGAAGTCAGTGGTTTATGGGAGATCAGGTGAGTTTGTTTGTCGTCATCCACAACATGTGATTTGTTTTAAAATGTATTTTTTAACATCATAAGCCACAACTTATAAATGTCAAAAGCCACTCGAGGATAACGGTCATTCATTTATCTATCTCTTATGAATGAATAAGATGATTCTATTTTTTTAGCATTGGTTTCCCCGATACATTTCTAGTTATAATTATGTCTAGAAAGACATTGGGTACAAACAGGAGGGACCACATTAAGGTTGACAACATCCTACATAAAAGTGTTTCTGTGTAACGAACTGGATTCGAACTTGACACACTCAGCTTGTCAGTCCGTGTCATTAACCACTTGGACACCTCCACCTGCCGAGGATAAGGGTGAATGAGATAGATGCAGTGTCAATAAAAGCCACTCGAAGATAAGGAGTGAGGAGATGGATGCATTGTCAGTTGTATGATGAAGAATATTATTAGAGGGTTGAACATAATGAATTGAATTGATAACATTAGATTACTTATAAGCCATTCGACCTAAGAACGTGTAATTTCGAACGGTTGACCATCTATTAATCTAGATTTTTTTGTCAAAATTTGTTTGTTGGTTGATACGGAATATTATGAGAGAATTGAACAATAATGAATTAAATGAACAAAATTAGATTTCTTTTCTTCTAATGTGTCACGTCTTATGAGATCGTCAGTTGGCCGGAAACAATGGGTTGGATAGGCAAATTATTACTTTAAGAGGAATTGATTATCCAATTGGACGACCCAATATGCATTTTATTCAGATTAGACTTGAAGACGATCATGATGTAGTCAGTAGGGAAGCAGCCTCGTGGTACCTGTTCCATAGATAAAATGTTCTAGGAAAGAAACTTTGTTCAAGGAAGTTCCGTTTGTATTTTGGTAAAGAGAGGAGAAAGTGAATGTCTTTGTTGTAGTTAAGACTAGATTAGTCTATCTGTCAAAGTTTTACAGATGGTAACAGGGGTTGGAGCTCAGTCGAGCACCTACAATGACTATCGTCGTAGAATAGAGAGCTGATAGAAACACACTTATGAGGACGGTTTATGACAAGTAATTTAATGCATTGCTTTTAGAATAGAATGATTACTATTAATCCATACTACTATGGAAACACGTATGATATAAAGGCCAAAAGCTACTCGAGGATCAAAATGATTAAAAGAATTAACAACATTTAATTACTCGAAGGGACGGTTTTGACAAGTATTTAATATACTTCATGTAAATCGATCGGGGAAATAGTATTCTAATATGAAAAACGTATCAAATAAATAGTAAACGATGGATGCATTTTAAGTTTAATGATAAAGAATATTATGAGAAGATTGAAAATAACGAATGGATTGAACACAATGTTATAATTTATGAGCAAGATTAATGATACATATCTTCATATATATATATATATATATATATATATATATATATATATATATATATATATATATATATGTATATATATATATGTATATATATATGTATATATATGTATATATATATATGTATATGTATATATATATATGTATATGTATATATATATATATATGTATATATATATATATATATATATATATGTATATATATATATATGTATATATATATATATATATATATATATATATATATATATATATTTAGGCAGCAAGTCATTATCTAAGCAAGCGTTGTTTAACATCACGGAACTTCCGCGTTTGTATATTTTCCTCGTGAGGTTCTAAAACCGTCGAGCCATCTTTCTGGTTTCAGGTGGCAATCCGTATAGTACTTCACGGATAGTTTTTAATTCGGCCATTTTCTCGAGCGCTTTCGACTTTCGTAAAAAAACAACAAAAAAACAAACAAACAAAACCTAATCCGAAGACGACTACGAAAGTCGAAAGCACTCGAGAAAATGGCCGAATTAAAAACTATCGGTGAAGTACTATACGAATTGCCACCTGAAACCAGAAAGATGGCTCGACGGTTTTAGAACCTCACGAGGAAAATATACAAACGCGAAAGTACCGTGATGTTCAACAACGCTTGCTTATATATATATATATATATATATATATATATATATATATATATATATATATATATATATATATATGTGTGTGTGTGTGTGTGTTTGTTTGTTAATCTGACTACAATATGACATCATTTGACAAAAGAACGTGCAATTTCAAACGATTAGCCACCTATCAATGTAGATCGTTTACAATCCAAGCACGTTTTTTTAATATTACAAATCTATTTAAATATTTAAATATTTAAAAATATTTTTAACACTCTCTTTTTATTCCAGATGATGTGGTGTGACATGATGTTTTATTGTTGCATGGAGAACATGTACAGGGACTACCCCAACATGTTCAGCAGCTACCCCAAGATGATGGGTATGTACAACCGATTCTCAAGCCACCCCAAGATCTGCAGTTATCTGAAGAGCCGTTGCAACACTTGCTGGTAAACATGGTCGAAGATAACCGTAATTGTGTTTTGTCTTATTCGACGAAAAATTACTTTAAATAGAGTTTATTTTCCCAGTTAACACAAATATACATGTCATACGTCTGGTCATTTTTTGCTTAAAATATATATTAACACGAAACGTACATTATAAAAAAATAAAAACCTGCTTCATGAAATTAAAAAAAATGTGTTTGTATTTTTTGAATTTGTATTTTTGTCACTAATGTTTAATTTTAGCTTTAAAAAATATTCAGAAAACACTTGTTATGGTACCTTACCTATACCGGACTACTTGAACTCGTCCACCCCCCATAAATAATTCGAGCGCCTGTTTCTCAGTGTTCGATCCACCCCAGCCCGACAGGAACTGGACCATTCCGATGGTTGTTTCTCTGTCTGGCTGAGGCATTAGTGCTGGTTAGTCCTAGGAGGTTCACCATCCTAGGTTTTACATCCCCTCTTTGAGGTGCTCTGACGAAGCTGCTCAGGCTATTTTTAGAGGGCAGAGTACTATTTCTATAGGGGCGCTGGCTTGATTCTCCCCACCTTCGGCCTTTTTGTCACATATTCCTACGTTTGGAAGGACGCCAATACATGGAACCACACCAGTCTATACTGTATAACCACGCTTGTTCTCTGTTGAATTATACTTTTTTTTAAATATACTTGGTTTATCTAAACTCTGAGTTCGTCTCTACATTCCGGCCCTTTTACAGGGTCACAACAACTGGCGATGAGGTACAGTAAGGGTTTTATCGAGAACCTTAAAAAAAGTCTCACAACAAACTTTATTTAAATTAACCAACATACTCTTCCATAGTTATTTCAATTTCACATCTTGCTGGTGCACCCACGACGCGTCTTTCATTCTTGGAGAGAGTGCAAAAAAGTCCGACACTTTCTACTAAGCTCAATGCATTATCCATCGCCACAATTTTATCCCAGTGACTGTTTAATAAGTATTTCACGACGAAATGCGCTCGGTCGAACTTACTTCACTTCTATTCCATCTGTGTAAATACACCAGAAAAAAACGACACACAGAAAACTACAACATCTGTAATCTAGCGGTCAACTTTCTACACTAATAACTTCTTTTTCCGGGCTCTTTGCTTTTGGAATTCCCTCTCTGCTTTCTATTTCTACGACTGCATTTACATTCATAAATTGTAATTTCTATGTGAAAAAATAGTTTGCTTAGATGCCTTTTATAAACATTCCCCGCAACTCGCGTAGCCATTTATGTCTCAATAAACTTACACCTTGAGGTGCATTAAAATAAACAGACTATTGTTAAACGTTTTTGTAAGTTGCTGAAAGTAATGTTAAGTCAAGCCTACACCCAACCCTAACCCTAACAACTAATTAGGATTAGTTACTTAGTGTCAGCAGTTGATGACTTCAACACTGATATTTACCCAACATTAACCACACCTAACATGCTGATCAATGGTTGTAAGTACAGAACAATGCTTGCAATCAGGTTGTACAAGGAATGAATTACCAAGTACTCTTACAGGTGCATGATGACGAAACAATAGACTCGAGTGCAGAAACAATGAAGCCATAATTATCCTAGATAGTTTTTTAACAGCTTGGAAACCATTGACCTTCAATCTAACTAACACACCGAGGTTTAATATGAGTGCACCTATTTACAAAAGAGTAGATCTTACGAGTGCACAGATTTAGTATTTGTCTATCTGAAAACAAAACAATACTAGTACTTCTATAAATTATATTATTGTACTATTACTAATGGAGATTCGGTATATGTCTGTATGAAGACAAACATATAGTATTACTTCTATTGTTAATGGAGATTAAGTACATGTCTGTCTAAAGTCGAAACTATACCATTACTCTTATAAATGATATTATTGTACTATTACTAATAGAGAGTTGTTACATGTATGTCTGAAGCCTAAACTGTACTATTACTCCGATTAATAATGGAGATTTGGTATCTGTCTGTCTGAAGCCTAAACTATACTATTACTTCTATTACTAATGGAGATTTGGTATCTGTCTGTCTGAAGCCTAAACTGTACTATTAATTCTTTTACTAATGGAGATTTGGTATATGTCTGAATCCTAAACTATACTATTACTTCTATTTCTAATGGGGATTTGGTATACGTCTATCTGAAGCCTAAACTGTACATATACTTCTATTACTAATGGAGGATTGGTATGTGTCTGTCTGAAGCCTAAATTGTACTATTACTTCTATTACTAATGGCGATTTGGTATGTGTCTGTCTGAAGCCTAAACTATACTATTACTTCTATTACTACTGGAAATTTGGTATCTGTCTGTCTGAAGCCTAAACTATACTATTACTTCTATTACTAATGGCGATTTGGTATCTGTCTGTCTGAAACCGAAACTATACTATTACTTCTATTACTAATGGCGATTTGGTATCTGTCTGTCTGAAGACTAAACTGTACTATTACTTCTATTACTAATGGATATTTGGTATCTGTCTGAAGCCTAAACTATACTATTACTTCTATTACTAATGAGGATTTGGTATACGTCTATCTGAAGCCTAAACTGTACTATTACTTCTATTACTAATGGAGATTTGGTGTGTGTCTGTCTGAAGCTGAAACTATACTATTACATATATACCCTGTATTATTTAACTTTTACTAATAGAGATTTAGTACATGACTGTCTAAAGCCGAAACTATAATATTACTTCTATTACTAATGGAGATTTGGTATGTGTCTGTCTGAAGCTTAGACTATGCAATAACTGCTATACCCTGTATTGTTTAACTATTACTAAAAAAGATTTAGTACATGCATGCCTAAAGCCGAAACTATAATATTACTTCTATTACTAATGGAGATCTGGTTATGTCTTTTTGAAGCCGGAAGGTTACTGTTACTTCTATTTCTGTTTGAGAATGGTATCTGCCCGTCAGAAGCCTAACCATACTATTGCTTATATTTATGGAACTATTGTTTATTCTATTAATAATATATTTTTGGTATCTGTCTTTCTGAAACCGAAGCTATACTATTATTACTATTAATGTACAAGGGGGTTGGTAGTGTAGTATTTGTGCTCTTGTCATGAAACCATCTTCTCATACTGTGTGGTAGAGCAGGAAAAACCCAGCAGAGTGCTCGATAAATTAAGAAATCCGATATTTCGAAGGATTAAGAGTGTACATATTTATTTATAAAATACAGAAATTCAACTATAATCGGGATTAACCTCACGCTTTAGAACAGACGGTACTGATGTTCCATTGAATTTCTGTATTTTATATACAGGGTGGGCAAAAATAAGGGTCCTATTTTTTAAAATTCATAACTTTTTTATTTATTGATTTAAAAAATTTTTTTTTTTTAGAATAAGTAAAGGACTCCTTCCGAAGCAAGCATGAGCCGTATTAGCCCTAAGGAACGTACCCTCATTTAGAAAACATTATTTTTGCTTAAAAAACTTATTTTGGCCCACCCTGTATATATATATATATATATATATACTCGCTACCAAGAACGAAATATAATTATCGCAAAGACAAGAGATCCCTATAGGCCTTAGTCTTGAAAAGACCAACAAAATGAGTAGGAGGAAAACAGTCAGCAGGAAGAGAGTTTCACAAGGCTGCAGTTCTTGGAAAGAAACTACTTGAATAGGAAGCTGTATTACAATGAAATATCAAAACAGCGAATTAACAACAGCAAGGCCAACGAGTCAAACGAGCTGGAAGAAAAAACAGGGGATAGATCACACAATTGCGAAGAACACATGTCATATAATTGTACTCATAGAAAAGACTGAGACTAGAAACATCATGTATGTGAGTGTTAAGGTGTACAGAAGAGGAAAGAGCGGGGCCAGTCAAATGACAAATACGTTTCTGCACCTTATCAAGAATCTCCAAATAGGACAGAGATTCACAAGCCCAAATATGACAACAGTACCCCATACATGGTTTTGTAGTAGATTTGTAGATACAGTATAGCCTCGGATGTGAGAAAGTAGTTGGAGAAGACGCGGAAAAAACAATGCATCTAATGCATACATTCCAAAAAGATTTTATGAGAGAGAAAGCCCCAGGCGTTTCTGAGTAGATTTCTAATTAAGAGAAGATCCATCTATGATAATCTCAGGAAGAAATAGGGAACGCCTACGATTTTAAGACACAAGCTGAGTCTTAACTGGATTAAATGAAACAAGCCATCTCGTACCCCAATCTACAACTGAATCCAGCTCAACTTCTAGATCAGCTTCATATTTCGACTGATCCGAGAGAGATGGATGAGAAGGAACGCCATTATAGAGAGTGGTAGAGTCTGCATAAATGTTAATTCTTTAATAATATTCTCTTATATAGAGAAGACACAGTGTTGGGCCAAGAATAGAGCCCCGAGGAACACCAGTATTGATATGAAAAGAGAATGAAGAGACACCGTCCAAAGTTACTCGCAAGCTTCGATAAAAAAGAAAAGACCTAATAATGTCAAAAACCTCACCATTAATACCATAACTTTTAAGTTTGAGTCGAATACCAGAATGCCACACTCTGTAGAAAGCTTTCAAAATGTCAAGCGCAATGGTTCTACCCTCTCCTGAATTATCCAATTATATGTTCTGTGTATGAGACTATCTTTCGATGTATTACCTGATCCTTAGGGGGATGTAGTGTAGTTAGAGACTATCCTCCCAGGCATTACAACATCTTTGGAGGTAGTGCCGTACCTGTTATGTTGGCACTAGACCATGCTTCCAGGCGTTGCCTTCCCCTTAGCAGGTAGTATGGTATATGTTCTGTTTCATGGAAAAATCATCCCATGCATTTACTCATTCTTTGCGGGGAAGTGTAGTATCTGTTTTTTTGTTATGGTTTTATCATCCCAGGCATTACCTCCTTTTTTGGGATAATGTATATTTCTGTATTCATGATACCACTATTCCAGCCATTACCTTATTTTTAGGGGTAACGTAGTATATACTTGTTCTTCATGAAACGATCATTGCAAGCATTATCTTCCCTTTTGTGGTATGGCAGTGTAGTACATCTTCGTCCGTCACGATACCATCCTACCAGGTTAGCAAAAATATGCCACCAGAGGGAGCATATACTTGCCAGAAATAAAGAAATACGTTTATTTCAATCATGCTGACTTGTGATACTTTGGTTATCATCGACAACATAAGGACTTAAGATTAGGTATGAAAGTAATGACAATTCTGAGAAACGCCCTTTAAGGACACTCGAAATCGCTGTACCGTTCTGCTTTAGTGATTATTTTAAAGCTATTATTATACTAAAGCTGGGGTAATCAAAGTTTGTTACACCGTGGATTCTGTACTCTTTATTCGAAATTAGAATAGCATTGGGATTGGCGAACAATTTCACTGTCTCGAGTTCAATATTCCATTCTTTAATAAATATGAAAAAAATATATGTATATATATATAAATATATATATATATATATATAAAAAAAATATATATATATTTATATATATATATATGTATATCAATTTGAAAGTTTCATTTTTTAAGCATCTTAAAGAAAGAGGCAAAATGCCTTCAAAAACATGTTAGATGCACATATTTTTTTTTATTAATATCAGTTTTATTCATCTTGACCTTTTTTCTAACAATTAAAATGTATTAATTTTTTTTTTCATCTCAACGTTTTCCTTTTAGAAAAAAGATTAAGTTAAAAAATATATTTTGATTTTAATAAAAAATATCTTAATCAAACACATAATTTTTTGAAGGCATTTTGCCTCTTTCTTTAAGTTTCAAATTTTAAAGACGTTCAAAAAATGAACTTTCCCAAATGTATACCTACTAGCGACCATGTACAGTTCAAATTTAAAAGAGGCATTACACCATAAGTCTACACAACAGCGGACGTCACTTCAACAAGACCAGGAAGGACTCTTACGAATAAGAAATAATGATAAAACCTTTTCATTTGTTTAACGCTCTAGTGAGGCTCGTTATACTGAGATAGATTATTAGAAAAAAAGTCAAAGATAAAAAAAATGTTTTGAGTTTAATAAAAAATATCTGCATTTAACATATATATTTCTGAAAGTATTTTTCCTCTTTCTTTAAGTGTTATATATATATATATATATATATATATATATATATATATATATATATATATAAAGTGGTGTACTAAAAGCGAACTTTTAGGAAATGTAAACCCTATTGTGAAAAGTATACAGCTCAATATCAAGAATAGAGCAGGACCTTTGCTTGCATTCGGGCAGAGTTTTGCCCTGTTTTCTTTCCCTACAACTTTTATTTAACTTTTTCAAATGTTAAATCTTGGCCTTTGCCAACTTATCTATCCCAGCGACTTCCTCTGATGATAAGATTTTGATCTTTGAAAAGCCTGGCTTAAGGAAAAATTTAACTTGAATAAATTGCCTTTTTGCGGAATATACCTTGCTCTGAGCAATTGAATTGAAATTTGATTTTGCTTTTGCTTTTCTAATTCCTTTCCATTCTTCTTCATATATATATATATATATATATATATATATATATATATATATATATATATACATTTTTATTTATACAAACATTACTGATTACATGTGGAAAAAAATGATTTAATATGATTTACTTAAAATTAATATTGTATATATATATATATATATATATATATATATATATATATATATATATATCGTACATGTATTGTATTAGTTTCTGTAAATGTAAATCCGTAGAAACTCAAGTGTTTATAAAAAGTGCTCAATACAAAGTAGAGCTGTTGATAAGTAAATTTTTTTATTTATACAAACATTACTGGTTACATATGTGCATACATGTTTCGGTTGCACTTTTCCAAGAAAGTCAACCTCATCAGACCAAGAATTTTTCAGGAATGGATGGATCCATCCATTCCTGAAACGGATTTACATTTACAGAAACTAATACAATACATGTACGATATATATATATATATATATATATATATATATATATACAATATTAATTTTAAGTAAATCATATTAAATCATTTTTTTCCACATACGCCAGCGTTTAAAGCTTTGGCTCACATCAGTGTAGGGAGTGATAATTTCAGACAGTCGTAAGGTTCGAACCCGATAAGAGAATCACCCTAGACTCCGATAGAAAGCGTCATAACCGAATAAACAAGAAACATTACCTCGTTAACCAAAGGAATTAAAGTTCTATTTATGTGAATTAGGCACATATAGAGAAAATGTCTTCAAAGTGTTCTAGGAACTTTGCTGGAACATATAGCTACGTGACACTTTATTTTTAACTTCGCCGAACAACTTTAATCTCTAAAAGAAGCTAAAAATATTGATTTTAAGTAAATCATATTAAATTTTGTTTTCCTACATACGCGAGCGTATATATATATATATATATATATGTATATATGTGTGTGTGTATGTGTGGGTGTGTGTGTTCAACGCCATTCTTTAAAGCAGAGCAGGATATACTTTTTTATAGCTTATTTTAAAACATATGTTTATATATACAATTTATTGACAAATATAAATATCAAATATTGACCAGACTCGAAACATAACTGACTCATAGCTGTACACATAGACGGACAGATAGCGAACTTTTAATTCTATTATTAGACTAAACTCTCTGAGGATGGCCATGCTGATGACGGCTGTGAGCCAGAAACACGTCTCCATGGATTACTTTTAAATATATATATATATATATATATATATATATATTTAAAAAGAATACGCGGAAATCTCTCTAAAGCCCTTTCGACTATCATCTCGTCAGGAGAAAATCGATAGTTTTTATTAATAATAACGTCGAAAGAAAGAGCAAAATGGGGAAATTGAGTGTGCCAAAATTAGAGAGATTTCCGCGTATTCTTTTTAAATCTATTTATAAATTTTGTACCTCGAAACATTTATTTATATATATATATATATATATATATATATATATATATATATATATATATTAACGCGAAATACATCCTATAAAGTTAAAGGCAACTATTAATGCAATCTTCTGCATTAATGTGTATCACTTATGAAGTGAACGACAAAAAGACAAGCTGAACGCTACAATCACGAATAAAAACAATTACATATATATATATTCTTAGGTATATTTCTATTATAATTTCACTCAAATTATTGCAGATTAAAAGCTCAATGAAGTAGTCTTTCTGGCTTCGGAGCATATATAGTGATTGGTTGCATTCAATTGAGAAATAATAAAATTCAGTCCACAATCATAATTTTGCATTTACTTTTTATTTTAGAGATTGTTACATGTTTTCCGTCTTATAAACGCTTTCAGAACACGTAAACAAAACTACAGTCTTTAGTTTTCACGGGCCGCTCATCAGAGACCTTTTTTTATACTAAAAAATAAGCTCATTGGTCCGAAGCAGACATCTGGTGCTACCAGAGCATGCTTTCTAAATATACCGGCTTACTGACCACCAAACATTGATATTATTGGTTTTATCCTTTCCCTTTGTAAAACTCAATCATTTTTTGGAAAGCCAAAAGAACAACAATCTTCTTTACAAAACAAGAAAACTAAACACTATGAATAAATATGTGAAGATGTTTATACTTTCAAATATTTATTCATTGAAGCATAACAACTTATACCAAAATTACCAGAGTCAGCCGTAAATATACCGAAAAGGGTTGATATGCCGTAAAACAAAAAAAATAAAAATAAAAAGATCGATGGAAACAGAAGAATAATGAAAAAAAACCAGCAAACCAGAAACTCTAAAATGACGCAATAAAGAAGATAATCAGAGAAACATACTTCCATACATCGAACATAACGTAAACCGATTTTTAAGCAGCCATTTTGGAATAAACAAGTAGAGGCTGGATCGTTATGTCTCGATTTCAAACTGAACACCTGAGAAAAAAACTAAATAACATTTTAAAATGCCAGTTAATAAAATTTTGTTTGCCCTAAAGTTAAATGATAATGATTATGTAATGTTATATTTTATTGAATATTGTATTGAGTAATAAAACGTTAATTTAATTATTAAAGAAAATAAAGGACAAATCGAATAATCTACAATTTTAAGTATATATTCGTTAGAATAAATACTTTTTGTTATAGATGTAGGTCGTGAGTTAGGATTATTAACACTGTAGTTACGTAACAACTACAAAGCTAATCTAATGTTATTTTTTAGTGACTCTTAAACTAAGCGTATTTTCGTATTGACCTTTTCAATATTCAGACACATCTTTTCTGTTTAATGTCCTGCTAGCCAAATAGATCGAGAATCGCTGGCCGGAAGTCGCGTGATTTCGTTGACTTCCGCTTTGGGTTCACTTACTCATCTTGGCCTTTAGGCTAAGATCAAAGTGTAGTATCTGTTCCGATGGATACTGCACCCCATAGACTGGTATTGTCTTGACCTTCGGGGCTTGATTTACGCCGGTCTATGATTATGTCCTTTGCAGTTCTCGAAGGTCCACCCTTCAAGGCTTTGGGGAGAAGTAAGTTTATTGCTTACTGCATGAGACGCCCCTACCGGGGAATGCCGACGGGGCTGCCCAGACAATTTTTAAACCCTACTTTCCCGACCCGACCTTGAGTCACATCTTCCTTGTGGGAGTAAAATAAAAACCGGCCTTGTGCCTAACTCCTGGAGAGGAGTAAATCAATACTCAAATGTTTACATTAAAACACAGCGTTCGTTATGTAATATTTATACATAACCACAAATCTCACTTTGTATATTTAAGGGACGGATTTTGCTACTTGAGAAATTAAATAACAGAAATAAGAAATACTTAAATAAATACAATAACATTTTTTTAACAAATGAAACAGGTTTTTATTTATTCAAATTGAACCTTCTGTTTACATGTATATGTAAAATACAATATGATCAGAAATAAGATTTGTCTCAAGTTTGAAATCCATTTAATCAGATGAGACAAAACACAATTTCCCTTTTCGAAGACAATGTTTACCAGCAGGTGTTGCAACGGCTCTTCAGATAACTGCAGATCTTGGGGTGGCTGGAGAATCGGTTGTACATACCCATCATCTTGGGGTAGCTGCTGAACATGTTGGGGTAGTCTCTGTACATGTTCTCCATGCAACAATAGAACATCATGTCACACCACATCATCTGGAACAAGACAAGAATAAATACAATATTACGGTTGAACTCTCGTATATACAAAACGTAAACGGATCGTTTCAGATTATTTTGATGATAAGCTATGTTTTGAAATATACGGCTATTAGCATTACATTTCTTTTATTGAAATTGCTCCAGACAAGATATAAACCCAGTAGGTAGCTTAGTAGAATAAAATATGATTAAAAAATAAATTTTAAAATATTTATATCAGCTATAAATTCTAAATAGATTATCTAAATGTTTACTGCATAAAAGTCCGTTAGTGTACACAAACCATAATTTGTGATTAACCTTAGTAATCAATTCTCATAATTTGTGTCTGCATTTGATATTTAGATAAATATATCGATGCATATATACGCAAATAAATTAATATATTTAATGAACACCGGTATTAATTCATATTTCAAGCGTTTTACGTTTACATGAATATAAAATAATAAGTATTTATTAAATAAGTAGAAAATAACTTAAAAGCTATTTCTATCAGTGAAATATAGAATCTCAAAGGGTTCTTGTAGTTAATATATGTTTGTACTTGTTATTATTAATATATATGACAGAGTCAGACTACTCAAATAGTGTTAATATCGGATTTGTTAATATATAATTAAGTATCTTTATAGTTTTAAATCCAATATATGAACATATTCGTAAACCAATAACCTCTGTTAAGCAAGACGTTAAAACCCACCTGGTCACCCATGAACCACTGGCTACCACCGTTACGCATGCACAGAGTCCTCTCCATGAAGGGCATAACACGGTTGAAGGTGTTCATGTATCTCCAGTACATGTAGTTCTGTAAATATAGAAAATATTAATGACGCAGTCACATCGTTAGAAGCAATGTTGTATAAAACTTGCGCAAAGTCTCACATTTTTCACGACGAGTACATTATAAATAACAACTGATTTGATAAGAAAACATTTATTAAAGTAGTACATACATTTGCGTTTGATCATTAAACGGAAAGGCAAATATATGCTAAAATATAGCAAGATAACAAAAAAACAGCGAATATTTCTAATTGAAAATAAAAGAACTATTAATCATATAAACCGGGCAGAATTTATTTTTAATTGTTATGGCGTGATGTTGATCACCCTATTTCGGATATAGATAGACTTTTTTCCAGATACTATGAATCGAGTTACGACTAAGTGTCGTGGCAATTAATTGGTGACAGCCAAGGGCACAGTATCAAACGCAGACTTTCTGTAACATACTATTTTTGTACTTGTGTGAATACACACTTGTATATATACCACCATGTTGTTTTAATTACTATCGGTCTTTTAAAGTCACCACATTAATAATCTATATTTTTTAAAATTATTTTATTTATAACATATCAAATGCTTTCTTAGCCCTCGGGATGAGATCAAACTGTAGTATCTGTTATATAATCGATCAAAGTAGAGTGTTTCTTGATTAGAGCCATTTTTATATTTGTCTCACACAAAGTGGCCATTTTTGTGACAGCTAGATATCTCTCACATTAAAATCCGACATGGTGTCAAATTTGCTCTCGTGAGAAATCAAGTAAATACAGATATATAAAATACGTATTCCTTATTTTATTTTCGATAATTTTAATTGATTTTGATTTTATTTATATCTCATAACATCTAGGGATGTCGTCGTGAAACTCTGGCAGATATTCGTACGATTCCCTCCACCTCATACGATACTTAGCAATTCGCACCAGTTCGTTTAGCGATAACCCTGCCAATTCTAGCATGTTGTCCATACACTGCTTTCACGAGCGTCCTAGTTTGCGAAAATCATGTATGCAACCTAATAGTATTGTGTTCGCTAGAGTTTGATGTCGTAATACATAGCTTTTATAAGCTCTCCGGATATGTTGTCCAGGCCTGGTGACTTGCCTGCTTTCAATAGACGTAGGCAGCAATAAGCTCGTATTTTAATATCGCAATATTTACAGTTTCATTCACTACATTTGTTTTCATGACATCTTCGAGATGCTACACATCTAAACAAAGGTTTCCGTTCACAACTGTTGCCATAAATCAGTCATATAGATCGAGTGGGTAGGCATGGAAATAGAGATATTTTATATGAAGAATCTCATTTTAATTTCAAGATTGTCTTTTACTATACAAAATAATTCATCCAAAAATGTGTATGACATATTACAACAGAGAGTTCTACACATGGCAAACATTATTAAACACAAACAATAACTATTCTTTTTTTAACATAAACTATCGTAATAGTTCCAAATGTTCATTGTGAGATAGATCAGAATAAAGTCACCGTTCTTAATAATGCTGAGACTTGACCATTATCTCTACTATTTGCTCTGCTCGCCGAACGACGACTCCGCTGATTTGGCGAATGAATGAGGATGCCAAACGATATTCTTTGTAACGATGATCTCTTTCCTATGCTGCAATTATGTATGCAAGTTAAGCATGGGTGCAGGTAGCATCAAGCTAACAGGCTGGAAGTCAATGGCTAAAAATCGAAGCCACTGGAGAAGTGCTGTAATAGCACGCTCCAAAAGGAGTGAAGATAGGAGAGACCAGCAGTTGAAATGAGAGCAGAAAAGCAAAGGGTTTCAACCGAGTTCTCGTAACTAGCCACCACCTACATGTGTGGCAACAGTACCCATGAATACAGGATAGGTTTGCACAGTCACAATCATTCGGTAATGGACATATCTAATGCGCAGAAGTACATTGTCTCCTGAGACAGACGCGACTACCAGGCATGTTAATTAATAGAAGAAAAACAATATATAACTCAAATAATATTTACCTCCAGTAAATCTAGATCTAAGACAGAAAATTAATTACCCAGTATTAATTAAAGATTTTTGAACAGCCAGTTTAATTTGTTTAAATGATTTAAGAAGTTTGCAATACAAATGCACAAAGTAAATCTATGGACATCTTTAAACAGGCTACGAGAAAAAAAAACAATATATCGAACTTACATCGTAGTTGCTGCAATTTCCTTCTCCACCGAAACCGTAGTCGTTCATGTTGTACTAGTAATAAAAACAAAGATGGCGTCATTTGCTGTTCTTTAGCAAACATCAACAATAAAAAAGATAGATGCAATCATAAAATACTTTCTATTTTAATACATTTTGAAGTAATAATTAAGTAAATAATGCATGATTTACTTATGGTAAATTACAAACTGTAGGTATATATA
Organism: Sepiola atlantica; assembly: GCA_963556195.1. Classification (NCBI taxonomy): domain Eukaryota; kingdom Metazoa; phylum Mollusca; class Cephalopoda; order Sepiida; family Sepiolidae; genus Sepiola; species Sepiola atlantica. Next base: position 1,072,956 of record OY744551.1, read on the forward strand.
TATATATATAAATATTCACCCAAAATTTTCCACATAGACGGAAGTTTCCTTTGGTGTCTATATTTGACAAAGGGATCATTTTCCCGAAATATTAAATGATTCTTAATCATCATCCGAACAACACACACATCCGACACCACACTTGTTGTTATGTAAGATTCGAAAGAAAAATAAAAAGAAAGCCCTCCCTCTTCGATTTATTATTTTTGTTAATTCCAGCTTATATCTAACCCGGATTTGTGCATTGCCCTCAGCCTTCTTAACATATTTACTATAATCACATATACATGTATATATTTCAATAATAGTGTCTCATATAATTGTACACGTGTAGATAGTTCGCCTTTTGTCGAAGGGTAACACGCATATTATCGAATGCATTTTAGTAGTAATGTTAATTTATCGATATTTACATTAATCATATATATATATATATATATATATATATATATATAGAGAGAGAGAGAGAGAGAGAGAGAGAGAAAGAGAAACAGATAAAGAGAGAGAAAAAATAGAGAGAAAGATAGCGAGTAATGCTCGAAGGTACAGAAATAAACTTTTGTTTGCATTCTAAATATTTGACTCACCCTGAAGCGTCCGTTCTTCCAGTGGTAGTACCTCATGTAATCGTGCATGATTTCATAGAAGCAATCGCTGATGTAGTCACACCTCATCATGTCCATGGAACTCCTGGGGTAGAAATCTACGAAAAGATTACGTATGTGTTTTCTTATATAAAATAGAGAATTTCATATATATTTTTTGTTATCACAACGCGTAATCACGCGCGATAAAACATAGAATAGCTTTGTTATTCCAACATTATGTCAATTTTTTTTCATAATCATTTGATAGCATCAGAAAAAAGTACGTTCTTCTAGTACTGAGGTATTAGCAGTTTACTAGTAGTTAAATGATGAATTAGTATTTAACTACTACTAAATTATAAATAAGCATTTTCCTGATGAATTAGCAATTAACTTCCTACTAAATGGTAAATTAGCATTAAATTACCTACTAAATAATAAATTAGTATTAAACTACCTACAAAATGATAAATTAGTATTAAACTACCTACTAAATAATAAATTAGTATTAAACTACATACTAAATAATAAATTAGTATTAAACTACCTACAAAATGATAAATTAGTATTAACCTACCTACTAAATAATAAATTAGTATTAAAGTACATACAAAATGATAAATTAGTATTAAACTACCTACTAAATAATAAATTAGTATTAAACTACCTACAAAATAATAAATTAGTATTAAACTACCTACAAAATGATAAATTAGTATTAAACTACCTACTAAATAATAAATTAGTATTAAACTACCTACAAAATAATAAATTAGTATTAAACTACCTACAAAATGATAAATTAGTATTAAACTACCTACTAAATAATAAATTAGTATTAAACTACATACTAAATAATAAATTAGTATTAAACTACCTACTAAATAATAAATTAGTATTAAACTACCTACAAAATGATAAATTAGTATTAAACTACCTACTAAATAATAAATTAGTATTAAACAACCTACAAAATAATAAATTAGTATTAAACTACCTACTAAATGGTAAATTAGCATTAAACTACCTACTAAATAATAAATTAGTATTAAACTACCTACAAAATAATAAATTAGTATTAAACTACCTACTAAATGGTAAACTAGCATTAAACTACCTACTAAATAATAAATTAGTATTAAACTACCTACAAAATAATAAATTAGTATTAAACTACCTACAAAATGATAAATTAGTATTAAACTACCTACTAAATAATAAATTAGTATTAAACTACCTACTAAATAATAAATTAGTATTAAACTACCTACAAAATAATAAATTAGTATTAAACTACCTACAAAATGATAAATTAGTATTAAACTACCTACTAAATAATAAATTAGTATTAAACTACCTACAAAATAATAAATTACCATTTAACTACCTACTAAATGGTACATTAGCATTAAACTACCTACTAAATAATAAATTAGTATTAAACTACCTACAAAATGA
>OY744551.1:1080000-1215000 GCA_963556195.1 Sepiola atlantica
ATATTTTATATAGGAAACCAAATTCTTGTAAATGGATTTTTGTCAATGGGAATTAAGTCGACTTAATTTCATTAAGTTGTTTTTATTTCAACTTAGGAAGAAGCCCAACAAATAGTGATGTTTTTTTTTAAATTTAATCAAGTCGTTTTTATTTCAACTTGGTAAAAAGCCCAACCGACAGCGAAAGAGTATGTACTAAATAAGCTAGAGATTACTATTCAATATACACATTTAACGCTGAAATGAACCGTTGACAGTAAACTTCATCGAAAATGTTTCTCAGCCTTTGGACTGGGATCCAAGTGTAGTATCTGTTTCGATGGATACTACACCCTATAGACCGGTACCGTCTTCGCCTTCGGGCTTTGATTCCGTCTGTTTGTTGTTTTTCCTGTGTAGTTCTCGGAGGCCACCCTCCCAGGCTTTACCTTCTCACCCTTTGAGAAGCGGTTAGTTTATTGCTAATCGCCTGAGGCTCCCCTACCGGGGAATGCCGACGAGGCTGCCCAAGCATTTCTTTGTAGGCCCGAGTGCTCATCTTCTTGAGCCCTAGTTTTTCAAATCCCACTTTCCGACCTTGTGTGACATGTTACCCCTGTGGGAGGAAGATAAATACAAAAGAAAGTAAACGTCATAGAAAGACCGACTATGAGTTGATCTTTGTGTTTATTTAAGTAAATATCGGTTGACCTTTATTATAAATCTATGGAAATACTTAGTAAAAACATAAGTTCGTGTTGTAAAATTCATATAAATTCTCATGCAAAACAAAGATGTCTTCAAATCAAGTGTATAATGTTGGGAGTCAAACAATATAGAAATCGATGCATATGAAACCTAAAAAATGGATATTTGAAACGCCAGAGGTTTCAATAGTTTACCATTGAAATTCCTTAAATAGAGAACATAATTCTCGTAAACATTTTGTCAATGGGAATTGAGTCGACTTAATTTCAATTTAGGAAGGAGCCTAACGGATAGTAAACATTTTTTTACAATTGAATCGACTTAATTTCAAGTTAAGAAGAAGAACGCAGAAATAAACAAGCCTCATAGAAACACAAATTCTACAAAGACCTTAATTAATAATACATAATAAGAAATATATTACAAATGCTTCCCCAAATCTACGAACTTAACATCTGTGAAACAGTTTAAACGCTTCTACACGTTTGGAATAAATCGGCGTCTTTTGAATAAACAAACTGTTGGAACGAAACATCGCGTATGAAATCAGTGTACCCGTTTCAATATGAACAGATCAAAACTTACATCTAAGTTAATTTCTCCCCTGAGTGACAAAATTGACAGGATCACTGAAAAATCTTACATGAAATCGGTTAGACGCCAAAAAAAGCGGTCTCGCACTGTTCCAGGAACGACGATAACAATTTCGATTCCGCGACGCCAGAATTAGTATCACATGATAAAATTGTATTACGTTAAGCATTTTAATATGTATACACAGACACACACACACACACACACATATATATATATATATATATATATATATATATATATATATATAATTATATATATATATATATGTGTATATATATATTAATTATGATAATATATTTATTAGCATGGTTTAATTAGAAGTCTTTTTAAAAGATGTAGCTCGCTCATTGTCAATAAGTGACAACAGAGCATATATACGTCAGGTTCATTTTATATTCAAATAACCATGTTTTTTCGTTTCTTTTCAATTTATTATTGTCAAGTATCTAAAAAAAAACATAACATTTCTGTGACATGTATTTATTACGATTCAGTTCTATTGACGTGAGCCAAACAACATTTTATTTCAATATCGTCTCTGCAACACGACAAAATCATCAGAAAAATCCATAATAAACACAAAGTTCTTGGATTGAAATTTCTTTAAAAAAACTTACAGTAGGTCAAATTTTAGATTAAAAAAAAACAGAGAAAGACAAAACTCACATGTGTGGAAGAACTGAGTAGTACGCCATTTTGAATTTATCAGTTTATATCTTGAACATCCTAAAACTTGTGCGGACATTTATGAATTTTAATTCAGTAATATTCCTTAAAATAGTTAATACATTCGATCATTTATTTATAAAAATTCGAATTAACTTGAGGGTCATTTTTTGCTTGCCTAAAGTTACATCAATTTGCTTGTAAATGCCTATTTAGGTCATTTAAATACGGAACTAAGTGCAGAGCTAATCTCCTTTAACTTCAACAGTTAGAAGCTAGCTATATGTATATATATATATATATATATATATATATATATATATATATATATATATATTCAGCCAGAATTTCAAGCATTACTAAGATTGTTATACTTCAGTGTTTTGGTGGAAGATATTTAATATTTATTTATAAATCGTTTAAATTGACACTAAGATAATATTAATTGCCCAGATTACTTCACTTAAGTAGCAAGTTTCTATTTAATGCGAAACTAAAGGGAGAACTTATTCCTTTCAAACGAAAACAGTTTATAGTTACACATACATGATCAAACTTCCGAAAGAAGCTATTATATATTTATTATTTTCTATTCAATAGGGCTAATTACCTCATCATAAAATATTATGAGAATTCATCAAGTATTTTTTAATGAAATTTGTACCTAAAGTTGTGATTACGTGTTATACTTAACTCGTGCTGTGAAGGAACTAGCATGGCATCTATACCCATAATTGTTTGTAGGAGAAAAATGGCAATATACACAATACTGACTTCTTACAACACTTGATGGAGACAAATAAAAACAATCATTCGAATTCATATGAATTTAATTTTTCTGGACAAGGCATGAAGCTACTTGATTTATAGAGCAAACAAAAACGACAGATCATTTACGCCAAGAAATGGAATGCCTATTAGTTTAATTCTTGAAAAGACCAACACTAGTGGTAATTACTTTTATAAGCATATATTTTTAATACTTTTATTTAGTTAAAATTTATTACTATTATTATAACGTATATGTTATTATCGTTACGTAACCCCATTTATAATTAAATAGTGTTTTCTTTTGTAATTAAATTCCGTTATTAAGAAAATGTGCGGTTGTTAAGTGAATAACGACACGGAATACCGACGTGGGAATTCCAAGTTTGAATCTAGTCAGTTCTTCAGTACAACTTTCATTTAGGGATGTTGGAAATCTTCACGTGGTTCTTCCCGTAAGTACCTGATGTCTTTCTTAAAATAATTATCAATTTTTTTTATTTTTTAATTTTTTAACTTAAATTAATTCATTTGATATTTTCTTAATTAATTAATTAATTATTTTGATAGTTGTTTTTCGAGTACATCGCGGTAAATTAAACACCAGTTCCGAAAATAGCGAATGTTTTCGTGTTGAAACATATTATAAGGACCCATTCGTTGAATCAATTACAACAAAACAAAAACGCTGTCAATTATACAATTTATTCAACATTATTTTATTAAATCTATTCAACAATATTTTATATAAATAATAATTAGTATTAAGCGCCTAATCCAGATCGGAAGTTCATTATTTCATTTTTCAGTTGTGCATCCTTATTATGAGACCTGCATAACGTATACTTGTATACGAAATATAGATGTTCGCTCTCAACATTATACTAGTTGATATACACCACCTTTTAAGACCTTAACATTATACTATTTGCTATACCTAACTATTAAGGGTCTCAACATAACACTAGTTGATGTGAATAAAGTTTTTTGAGTTTCAACATTATACTAGTTTATGTACACAACCTTTTAGGGGCTCAACATTATACTAGTTATGTACCAAACCTTTTGAGGGCCTCATTAATGTAGTTGTTGCGTTACCAAACTTTTTATGCTCTCAAAATAATACTAGTTTTGTTGCACAACTCTACTCAACCCACTTAGGGTCTCAACATCGTACTGGTACCTCTATTAAACTATTACGGGTTTGAACATTATCCTAGTTGTTGTAAACAACCTTTTAGGGTTTCGACAGTAAACCATTACCCAAAAAAACTCTTTAAGTGTTCTAAAATATTACTAGTTGAGGTTCTAAACGTTTTAAGGCCTTACTATCACACCATTTGAAGTAGACAACTATTTAGGGTCTCAACATTAAACTTTTTTCTGTACACAGCTTTTTAGGATTTCAATAGAATAGTATTTGCTGTATACAATCTGCAACAGTCTAAAACATATACTAGTTGCTGTACCTACATATGAAGGGCCTCATAATTATAGTTGTTGCTTTACACAAACATTCATGTCCTACGTATTATACTTGTTGATGTATCAAACATTTTAGTTGCTGTACTAAATTTTTTAGGTACTCGGCATTTTACTAGTAGCTGTACTCAACTTTTAGTTGCTTAAAAATTATACTATTAACAATACATAACTTTTGTAAAGCGTCCTCATTATATTAATTGCTCTACTCAACTTTTTTGTTGCTTACAAACTATACTATTAACAGTACATACTAGTTGCTTCCTCAAATTTTTAGTGGCTCAAATATTATACTATGAACAGTACATAGCTTTTTTAATTCTTCCTCATTATACTAGTTGTTGTACTGAACCATTTAGTGGCTTAAACATTATACTATTAACGGTATATAGCTTTTTAAAGCTTCCTCATTATACTAGTTGCTGTACTCAACCTTTTAGTGGCTTAAAAATAATACTATTAACAGTACATATACATTTTAAAGCGCCCTTAATATACCAGTTGCTGTACAACCTATTAGTTGCTTAAAAAATAAAATATTAACAGTACATAGCTTTTTTGAAGCGCCCTCATTATACTAGTTGTTGTACGAAACCTTTTAGTGGCTTAAAAATTATACTATTAACAGTACATAGCTTTTTAAAAGCTTTTTGGTCATACTAGTTGATGTACTCAAGTTTTTAGTGGCTTAAAAATTATACTTTAAACAGTACATTGTTATTTTTAAATCTTCATTGTACTAGTCGCTGTACTCAAACTTTTTAGTGGGTTAAATGTATACTATTAACAGTACATAGCTTTTGTAGCGTTTTACATAGCTTTTTATGAGCTTCCTCATTGTACTAGTTGCTGTATTGAAAGTTTATGGGCCTCACACTTATACTAGTTTTTGTACTCAACCTTTTTGGTAACCTCAAAATTATACAGTTCTGTTCACAGCTACTTAGTGTTTCAAAATGTTACTAGTATCTATAACACACTTAAAATACCTCACGATTATACGAGTATATGTACACAACCTTTTAGTGCCTCAAAATAGTATAGTATTAGTTACTCTAGCCGACTACCTAAGGCTTTACTAATATACTAGCTTTAGTAACTAACCTTTTAGTGCATTAACAGTGTACTAATCACTGTACTCAACCTATTAGGGCGTCAACATAACACTAGTTCTTCTGCACAACCTTTAAGGGCCTCAACATTATACTTGTTTCTGAACACTATGTTTAAGGAATTGAATATTAAACTAGTGAATCTATCCAACTTTTCAGAGCCTTTACATACAACTAGTTGATGTACTCTACCTATTTAAGCATGACATTTATACTAGTAACTGTACGCTACCATTTAAAGCTTCAAAATGATTGTAGTTGCTCTAGTCAACAATTGATTGTCTGAACATTATATCATTTACTGTATTCAATCTTGTAGGGTGTTAAGGTTATACTAGTGGCTGTACCCCACCATTTAGTGGCTAACTATAATACTAGTTGTGGTATCAAACTATTTAGGGCCTCAACATTAGACAATTGGCTGTACCCTATCTGTCATGTCTTAAACATTATACTAGTTGATGAAAGAAGAGTTTTAGGCCCTTAACATGATACTCGTAGTCTTACCAAACGTCTAAGAGTCTAAACCTTATAGTTGTTACTGTACATAATTCTGCATGTCTTACACATCATACTAGTTGCTGATACCACACTTTTAGGTCCTCAAAATGCTACTAGTGGCTATACGCAACGTGTACGAGCCTAAACCTTATACTAGTTGCGCTACCTAACATTTTATGGCTTCAACAATATACTAGTGTTGTACATAAAGTTTTAAGGCCCCAGCCTTATACTTGTTACAGTACACAACATGTTCATGCTTCAGCATCATACTAGTTGCTGTAGCCAACCTTTTAGAGACTCAACATAATACTAGTTGATGCACTTTATCATTAGGGTCTAAAAATTATACTAGTTTCTCTACAAAGTATTTCAGTGTGTCAAAATTATACTAGTTGTAAACCCAACTTTTAATATCATAGCATTCTATAGACTCAACATTGTAATAGTTGCTATAAACAGAGTTAAGAACCTCAACATTATAGTAGTTTTTGTACCCAAAATGTTAAGGTCTTAAGTTGATACTGCACCGAATCTTGTATGTCTAAAAACAATACTAGTTTCCGTACACAACTGTTCAGGGCCTTAACATTGTACTAGTTGAGTTATCAACCCGTTTGGAGTCTCGTCGTTATACTGGTCGGTGTACTCAGCCTTTTTAGACATCAACCTTATACTAGTTCATATATCCAACTTTTACGTGTCTCCAGGTTATACTAGTTCCTGTACACGGCTATTTAAAGACTTAACATTATACAAGTTGCTATACACAAAATTAAATAGCCTCGAAATTCTACTAAGTAAACAATCGAAAGAGAAGACTTACAACTATCTATTTATTTTTCGTTTCAATCTTACATGAACAGCAAGTATGGAGTTAGCTGTGTGTTAGAAATCAGTTACTTTAGTTGCGGCGATGGAACAGAGGTTGGAGCTTGGTGGATAGTAAGGGACCTATTAGATTATCGACTCTTTTGGACCTTGTCTAAGAGGGAGAAACTGATGCACCAGCTCAGATGTGACAACGATACTCCGGGCATGGACAGGCTTTAACATTTTACTAGTTTCTGTACACAACAATTAAGGGGCTCACAATTTTACTAGTTACTGTACCCGACCTTCTACTGATGCCATGTTATAGTAGTTGTTGTACCCAGTCTTTTCGTTCCTCAAAATTATACTGGTTGCTCTACACAACATTTTAGGACCAAACAATTATACTACTTTCTGTACAAAACGTTTTAGTGCCTAAAACTTATACTACTCTTGTTGTACACAAGATTAAGTTCCTCAACATTGTACTCGTAATTGTACACAACTTTTGAAAGCCTAACTTTTATACTAGTTTTGGTACTTACATTTTACAGCTTAATTATAATATCAGTTTCTGTACAATGACGGATGAATTAATGTTAGCTGACGTTCGCCCTAATATTATACAATATAAATCGCTGAAATTAAAATAAAATCAAGAAAATACGAAAACGTGCAATTTGTTCCAGTTCGTTTGACTAATAGGTCGAGTGTATCGTCTCCATCAATTTGCTGTTTAATTCATTGTAATACAGCTTCATATTCCAGTAGCTTCTTTCTAATAATCGGAGGCTTGTAGAACTTTATTTCTGATGACTATTTTTTCCTGCTTAGGTCCTTTGAAGACTAAGGCCAAGAGACATCTCCTGTATTTGCGATAATCATATTTCGGTCTTGTTAGCTCCTTACATCAAGTAACTCAATACCTTGTCTGGAGCGATTTTTATAAATACACATAGTAAAAGTTCCCAAACAATATTGGCAGCAGATGTCAAAGTATTTAAATCAACAACAACATCTTATGTTATCACAGATAAAACATATACATTTTCAGCGTATCATATACTCTTTCCAGCTTGTAAAAATCCCTGGGAACGCTAAGATACAGGTCTCCGTAACTGCAAATAATTTATCTGAAATCAGCCTAATTGTAGAGCCATATTAATAGTTCATATTTGTGTCCGCTGAGATTTCGGATGTAAACGATCATCTTGGTGTTTATTCTATACTAGTATTGTGTATGTGTTATTTGGTTAACATAGATTTAAGTTTTAGAATAAGTTTCAACATAAACAAAGAGACAATTCAGTAATCATTATGCCGGTCTATATCTATAAATAATTAGTACATGGATGTCTGTAACCGAAACTATTCTATTACTTTTATTAATGTATTATTTATTTCAATTTTCCATACTCTCATTCAGTGCTCAATTAAAGAACACATATATTATATGTTATGTTTTTATGGTATTATACTCCAAAACACCATCATTCTTTTATATTTGCAGGACGGTAGTTTAGTATAGATTCTCTTATACTCGTATGATCCTCCCAGGCGTTACATCCCTCTTTATAAGTGGAGATAGTGTACTACTTCTTCTGTTATCCTGATACCATCGTTCCAGGCATTACCTTCTCATTTGATGAAGGTGGAGAGTATTGCATATTTCTTCATTCGTCATACGATCCTCCCGAGCATTATCTTTACTTCGGGGTAAGTGTAGTATATGTTCGTTCGTCATTATACCATTCTCTTAGGCTAGCAAAAATATTGGACCAGATAGAGTATAGATTTGCTAGTTGCACATTTGACAACATCTTTAAATTTCTTATCTTACATTTTAAACACATGATTACATTGTCCGCATGTAAGTGGCGTGTAATATACTATATTTTCATTCGTCATGATACTATCCTCCAGGCATTACCCCCTCCTTTTTTAGGGGTTGTGTTGAATATCCTCCGTGGGAATCATACCATATTTCCAGCCATTATCTATACCTTTCGGATAGTAGCGTAACACATGTTGGTTTGTTATTATACAGCCATCCCAGTCATTACCTCACCCTTGGGGAAAAGTGTAGTATATGTTCGTATGACACCATCCTTCGAAGCGAGCAAAATAAGTGGCAGTAATGATATTTTGGGATTTTAACATAATTCGTAATCTAACATTGAAAAGCGACGACTGAATTCTTATTATGTAGGTTTAATATACGAGTGACACGCGATTTTGCGACGTCGTTGTTATGTCTATGCTTTCAGCGTCCTAAATTTTCTTTCAAGCTTCTGAAAATACCGGGAGCACCGCGACACGCGTCTTACTAATTATGAATAAGTTATCGTAAATGAATTTATACTAAAAAAATATTACCAGTTTATATTCGTGTCCGCCAATCTTTCTGATAATAACAATAATAGTATGTCATATTCATGACTAGTACCAGTATAAGAGACATATATTAGTACATTTTCCTGAAATTTCACTTTTCAAGGAAAATATGAGCAAAACCTTATTTATCTCTAATGGATATCTCCAGCGGTCAACCTCTGTTTGGTCGAATGATGACCAGTTCCAAAGCTTTCAATCAAAAATTTCCGGTCAAGGACAAAATCCCCCAAGTGATGTCAGGGGGAAACCTGCCCCTCTAGGCATGAGAATAAGTTTGGGTTTTCTAGAGAGCTGTCGATCAGTTGAAGCTGTGTGTCTCTTTAAGTTAGATGTGCACATTTGGGACTCTTAGATAAAGGACTGTGTGGATTGCACTTATAATTTACTTCGCCAGGGCAACAGATCTAGTTTTGCAAGTCTGCCATTCAACCTAATAACACCTACAAACAAATAAACTTGTTACGTATTATAAACTGGACTCGTTTTTTTACTTGGGATGAGAATTATTTTTTTGAAGCACTGATTGACACCGCACACCATCTTCGAACAAGAACAACGAGTGGGGACGATAACGACAAGTGCAGCGAACGCACGTATATAGGTTCACAAAGGACTCACTCCTAAATTAATTAAGCTATTATTATGAATTTACGAACAAAGCTGCTAGGCGTACTTTTGGCTAAGATCAAAGTGTAGTATCTGTTCCGATGGATACTGCACCCCATAGACTGGTATTGTCTTGGCCTTCGGGGCTTGATTTACGCCTGTCTATGGGTCTGTCCTGTGCAGTTCTAGGAGGTCCACCCTCCTAGGATTTTCCTCCCCTCTTTGGGGAGGAGTAAGTTTATTGCTTACTGTCTGAGGCGCCCCTACCTACCGCGGAATGCCGACGGGGCTGCCCAGGCAATTTTTAAACCCCACATTCCCGACCCGACCTTGGGTCACATCTTATTTGTGGGAGTAAGATAAAACTGGCCTTGTGCCTAACTCCTGGAGAGGAGTAAATCAATACAACGCGAATAAAAAGGGTGTGGGAGCTCACTTTTGTGAAATTTTCATAATCGATAGCCGACATTCATTAAACATTTATTCTGTAATTTTACTTTCTTTGGAGTATTTTTAAAACGTTTCAAGGGGCATAATATTGGCAGCGCCCCTTATATCAGATAATCATTGAATTCTATCTATAGTAGTTAAATACGAATTAAGCAAGATTCACTGCATTCTAATTTCTTCTCCAGATCCTCTAAACTTAAGCCCAAATATTCGGACATTTTCTAGTATCAAAATCATGTAATGGAGTTGGATCCAAATTAGAATCGGGATTCAAAAATATGTTGAGAAGAAAAGGCAGAGGCTTAACAGGCTAGTTATTTTTTGTCTGTTTCAGGATTCTAGACATGAGTATATATTGATTTAGTCTTTATAGAGAAAATTACAGTTGGTGAAAAACTGTTCGGTTCGGTGAAATATATTTTACTCGTCCTCGGACGGGTATTATTCTAGTACAATATTAAAAAGACTGAAGCTAGATGAGTCGAAAATGAAAGGCAGAGGCTTACCATGCTATTTATCTATTTTTCATTTTGTGTGTTATCAATCTATCGTGTGTATTAAAAAAGTATTGCACTAGACAAAACTACTACTCGATTGAAAGGTGGAAAAACAATATTGGAATAAAAAAATGTTTACTGAAATTAAGAGTATAATGGATGGATAATCAGAGATAAGTTAGAGATTGTAAAGAAAGATAGCAGTGAATACAGTGTTCACTATATATAATCCTCTGTATTAGTAAGGTCATATAGTAAAGTGTGATTGTAAGGTATTTTATTACACAATATAAGAACATTTATTACGTATAAATGTGTTATTTACTATTTGCTTCAAGAGTGTTCAATACACGAGTAGAGCTTAGGAGTGTTATAGAAATATCTCTTCATAAAGTTAGATATGCGTATATGTTTATATATTTGTATCTGCAGGATTCACTCCTGAAGTAATTGAACGTCTATTATAAATTTTGGAACTAATCTGCCATGCGTAAGCAATCGTATAGTTGGTTGTATTTAGTTTAGAGACTAAATGTGCAAGTAATTAATTTTTCTCTTTCTTGTCTGACAAAGATATTACAATGAATAGATACGCGAACGTCTTCAGAAAAAGTTAAGTTTTAAAGTCATCGATAAGGGTAAAAACACGTAAAAACGAAGAACGCACAAAGAGACGTCATTAGCACGTGTTTCTATTTAAAATAAGAAAGAATAATAAAACGCGTACGGAGAGACGTTAAAATGGGACAAGGGGAGGGGAAAAAAGAAGAAAAAGGAAAAGAAATGGAAAATATGGAAAAGTTACTTTAACCGGGATCACAGTGGCGCAATATATTGCATTGTTTCAGTGCGGTTGTGCCAGATGTTTGCTTGTTTCGTTTCTTAATGATTTTGGTGGGTGTTTTTCGTTTGCCATTTTCATATATATATATATATATATATATATATATATATATATATATATATATATATGATTTTACTTATCTCCGAAGTAATAAATCAGTGAATGCGGTGCTCACTACATCTAATTCTCTGTATTAGTAATTCAATATTGTAAATTCTTTCACAGCATTATCAAAGAAAAGTAAGCACAGAAGTTCAACAACAAATAAAAAATAGAAACAACAATTTTATTTAATTTAGATGTTTTTTTTATTAAATAACATTTTCTTTTTGTTAAGTACAAACTCGTTTTTAAAACATCAGTTTTTCTATAACGCAAAACCAAATTTCGTTATCTTAGACCATGTTTACCACATAGTGTTGCAACGGCTCTTCAGGTAACTGCAGATCTTGGGGTGACTGGAGAATCGGTTGTACATACCCATCATCTTGGGGTAGCTGCTGAACATGTTGGGGTAGTCCCTGTACATGTTCTCCATGCAACAGTAGAACATCATGTCACACCACATCATCTGGAAGACAAGGGAAAATATGAGACATTTAAAAATTATTTCTTGTCAATCTAAAATATCAACCTATGGTTTGCAATTATTTTTATGATAGATTAATGTTTCAAATATACAGCAATTAATTACGTATTGTTTCGCTTTACTTTCATTGCGAGAGGTGACGGTGGTTATGTGGATATCGACACGGACTGAAGACATGGGTAGTCCAAGTTCGAATCCAGGCGGTTCCGCAAAACCATTTTCACTTAGGGATGTTGTCAACCTTCTTGTGGTAATTCCCATTAGTACCCGATGTCTTTTCAAATAGGTGTCTAACTAGAAAAACGTCGGGTAAACTAATGCAGTACCAGAATCATCTGATTCACACGAAAGAAAAAAGACTATTATTGTATACACGTCATTTAATGTAATACATTTAAGTATGTCCGTCATTCACTTTTTATTATTTATGTATTAACTTTATATTTTGTAACGATGTATTTAGATTTCATATGTTTACAATTTTTCCGTCAGTCATAATTTTTTTAACGTAATTAAAACATTGCGCAATTTGTCTCATGAATTACTATTCGTAATAAATATAATAAAATGATGAATTTCCATCAAATAAAGCGAATGCCATGATCCCAAATCGAAACAGAAACCTTGCGATCTTCAAGCTGATGTACTACTAATCCACCTATTTGGGCTTTCTTATGAATAGAGTTTAAAACATTACCATAACAACATAAGTAGATCTTTGGAATGCCGTAATAGATTTAGCATTAAAATCATTAAAATCGTGTTACAAATTATGAATTCACGCTAAAGCGATGATAATAGATGAATGAATAAATGGGTAAACATTATCAATAGCGTTGGAAATTATTTAATCGTTGAAATCAGTGTATTTGAACTACATATTATATTTAGTTCTTTCACTGTCATCTCAGCCTAGCAAATATATGCGACACTAGAGAGCATATATTTTCCAGTTTAAATAAATTACAGACATTATTTGCGCAATAAATACATAGAAATAGATTTAAAATTCACGTGAAGGGTTCTCTAAATATATGACTTTCTGGGTTTTATTAGAGATTAATTTTGTCTACAGAATTTTGCATTCAGTATACTCATTTATTTGTAAACAAATTACATATGTTGTGTAAGAAATACCAACTTTAAATATACAACAATTAGCATTAAATTATAAATAGATTATATATTATGCATATATACGTAAATAAATAAATAAATTTAATGAACACCGGTATTAATTCATATTTCAAGCGTTTACGTTTACATGAATATAACATGATAAGTATTTATTAAATTAGTAGAAAATAACTTAAAAGCTATTTCTATCAGTGAAATATAGAATCTCAAAGGGTTCTTGTAGTTAATATATGTTTGTACTTGTTATTATTAAATATATTACAGAGTTATGGTACTCAAATAGTGTTAATATCGGATTTTTAAATATATAATTAAGTATCTTTATAGTTTTAAATCCAATATATGAACATATTCGTAAACCAATAACCTCTGTTATGTGAGACGTTAAAACCTACCTGGTCACCCATGAACCACTGGCTACCACCGTTACGCATGCACAGAGTCCTCTCCATGAAGGGCATGACGCGGTTGAAGGTGTTCATGTATCTCCAATACATGTAGTTCTGAAAAACAGAGAAAACATTAATAGTTTGATTGATATTCTGTGACACAGTCACTTTGTAAAAATAAATACTGTATAAGGTAAGCGAGAGTTTTTCACACTTTTGACGACGAGTCTCATCTAAAAAAAAACTTTCATCCCAATAACATAAATAGGACAGTTATGTAAATTAACACATGTGTTAAATAGTACCTATGTTGGCTCTTGTGTCGATGTGAAACTGTAAGGATGTGTCAGCCACATTTTATCAATTAAGGGATTTACGAACACAACTTAGTAGACAATTACTATTTTTAACATTGGCAGAATAAATCGTAAATAATTTAATATTTATTCATACAAATATTATAATAA
This sequence comes from Sepiola atlantica, assembly GCA_963556195.1. Lineage (NCBI taxonomy): Eukaryota > Metazoa > Mollusca > Cephalopoda > Sepiida > Sepiolidae > Sepiola > Sepiola atlantica. The sequence continues at coordinate 1,094,000 of OY744551.1, forward strand.
TCTTCTTTAAGAAATTAAATGTCGAGCACTCTCGGGAGGTTAAACAGAATACAGGCATCAGCTTTAAAGCAAAGTTCCGAATATGCTTGACGAACACTCTTTACTAGTCTTCTATTTGTTCCCGCTTCTAGGTAAATATAAATCTTAATTTCCCTTTATTACGTGACAGTTTTCGTTGGCCGAGTGGATACGGCGACTGCTTGCAGATTCTAGGTTGAATCTGTGAAGCAGATTCGCGCCACCAAACTGTCTGAAATTGTTACTTTTCAGCACTGATAAGAGTATTGATTTACTCCTCTCCAGGAGTTAGGCACAAGGTCAGTTTTTATCTTACTCCCACAAGTAAGATGTGACCCAAGATCGGGTCGGGAAAGTGGGGTTTAAAAATTGCCTGGGCAGCCCCGTCGGCATTCCCCGGTAGGGGCGCCTCAAGCAGTAAGCAATAAACTTACTCCTCCCCAAAGAGGGGAGGCGAAGCCTGGGAGGGTGGACCTCTTATAACTGCACAGGACAGACCCATAGATCGGCGTAAATCAAGCCCCGAAGGCCAAGACAATACCAGTCTATAGGGTGCAGTATCCATCGGAACAGATACTACACTTTGATTTTGACCAAAAGGCCAAGAAGAGTAATAAGCTTTAAACGCTAGCGTCTGTAGGTATTAATAATTTAATATGTATTTATGAATATATGATACAACCATCACGAAGGTCTTGCAGTAAGAAGTTTGCATTCGAGATATTCGGATTGGGGGTTCGAATTGTTCGCCCAGCGGTCCCGTTTTATAATCCATACTGATGAGTGTTTAAGGTAACACGAAACATTTATATGTCTTAGTCCAGCTATAATGATACGTTCTGCCTTTATGTTTACTTGTATGTTAGCACGTTTGTCAAGATTTCCATCACTAATTTTACATTTTGTCTTAATTTTAATTCATTTCTACTTTCTCACCCCCCCATATATATATATCTCCCCCAACCTATCAAAAGCAATCATTAGTGAATACAAGATAATTCTAGACACCGGATGATTCCCTGAGCTTTAAATTAAATATCCTTTGGACCCCTTTCTGCTCTTTAATTTCTCCTCTTCTTTTCCAATGCTACTTCTATGTATATTTGATATATATATGTATGTATATGTGTTATATATGTTTCGATCACATTTATTTGCATATATATATATATTTATTTCTATGTTTTTTTTTGTTTTTTTTTTCATACCCTTCATCTCAACATGAACCCAACCACTATATATTTCCCATAATTTACAGACTTTCTCGTCTTTTGTCATTTTTGTATTCTTCGTCCGCTCTTGACAAAGCCCACGTGAAATTTGGGCGAAACGTTGAGCGAAAAGGTCTTCCGCTTTTTCCATTTTTAATTTCATATATATATATATATATATATATATATATATATATATATATATATATATATATAAATAAATATTGGCGTAATTTAGTTTGCTTTTCTGTAAAATTTTCTAGCATTATTTGAAAGTAATAAAGATTTTTTTTAAATTAAAATGCACAAAAAATATCTAACAACATCTTTCAAACACACAAAGTAAAAACTGAAGATTCCAACTTACATCGTAGTTGCTGCAGTTTCCTTCTCCACCGAAACCGTAGTCGTTCATGTTGTACTAGAAAAAACAAAGATGGCGTCATTCTCTTCCGACAATATCAAAAATTATGAAAAAATCAATTCAATCATTAAATATTTATTATTAATTATATCATTTAATTATTATTTTTTTTTTGTTAATCCTGGTAAATCACCGTAAAACACATGTAAAATTAACGTAATAATACACTTAATATATATATATATAAATGTAGAAAGAATGTTGTAGTTCGCTTTGAGCATTGTGTATAGTGTAAGAATAATATTTTGGAGGCGATAACAATGCGTTGTTAAAGTGACACATACGACACGTGGAATCGTAAAAAAAAAACAAAGTGACAATATTGAAAAGTCAATAATTTTCAAAAAATGTTTTTATTTACCAGTGTATCGTTGCCGTGGTGTTAGGTTGGAGTGTGCCCTTTTCATTATTATATTTTTTTTAATTTTCGAGGGTATCCCTCATCCTCAGAATAAAATAAATGCTACCAGTCGTTGGAGTGTGTTTTTTTGCCAAAAGCCGGGGCCGGAAATGCTGGTTTGTTTTTAGTAGCAGGTTTTTAATGCAGCGTTTTAGGAAGTTGATCTGGCAGCCGGCTTTTGCTCGTTTCTCCGAGAGTTGAAGTATGTATCTTTTTAATTGTTGCAAACTCTGTCTGGCTCAGACTAAGTGTGAGAAGAATGTTGTAGTTCGCTTGGAGCATTGTGTATAGTGTAAGAATAATATTTTGGAGGCGATAACAATGCGTTGTTAAAGTGACACATACGACACGTGGAATCGTAAAAACAAAACAAAGTGACAATATTGAAAAGTCAATAATTTTAAAAGTCAATAATTTTAAATGTTCATATTCTTCTGGTCAACATGTCTTTCCCAACAAAAAGAATCAAACGTAAAATAAACATACATAATCATGTTTTCTTTTAAGTTTTGACGAAATTACTTCTTGGTGGCGGTAACAGAACATGATATATATTTGCATTTAGATATAAATGAGAAAAACGAAATTCCCTTCGTGTTTCAAAAGGTTGGTAGATGTTATAGAATGAAAGCCTTTATCCAGGTAGAGAGAATGACTGATAGAGCGATTATAATGATTGAAAGATCATGTGTGAATTGATAACCTCAACGGGTAAGCGGAAATAAAGAGTCTGACGTTATTTTCGAAAAATAGGAAATTTTGTTTCTGGCTTGGCAACAACTTCAGTGATCAGTCACGCAGAAAATGTTTCCCGTCCGAAAATATCAATAGGCGTAAGTTAGGTGAACAATGTGAGCCTAGATGAATGATGGTCAAGATCGTCTCTCTCTCTCTCTCTCTCTCTTTGTCTTATACAGTGACCACCTTTCTAATGTATATTTCTCCCTGATCTGTGTAACCGTATTCTTACTCTGTGCTCAATCTAATAAATCATCCATTTAAAAGAAGCCTCATGTGTCATCCATGTGACTTGATCGAGGCGACGATGACAATGCGGTGTACCAGCCACGGTGTATATAATAAGATCATACACTACTCACACGACACGAGTATTCATCACATACATGAATCATTAATAACAGTAAAACCTATTTGACTCACCCTGAAGCGTCCGTTCTTCCAGTGGTAGTACCTCATGTAATCGTGCATAATTTCATAGAAGCAATCGCTGATATAGTCACACCTCATCATATCCATAGAACTCCTGGGGTAGAAATCTGCAAAAAGGATTACGTATGTCTTTACGTAAATATTTTAAAACAACATGTGTGTGCACTTTTGCTATAATAAAACGTAAGTACTTTAGAACAGGTACAGCCAGTGTTTCACATGATTTATATAATATCCATCTAATAAATGTTATATAGATGACTTATGGAGAGTTAATATCTCTCCGTCTAGAACCGAAACTATGCTATTACTTATATTAAGTCTACTATCTCTTGATGTTCAATTCAGTTGACTATACTATTTCAGACTAATGTAGTATCGTACAATGCTCGATTCTATGGAAGTGTAGTATCTGTCCTTTTGTAAAGATAACATGCTCTAGGGAATTACGTCCTCCTTGTTGTGAGAATTAACTGTGGTATCTGTTTTCTTGTCATGATATCATTCTCCCACTCATGTCCTCATCCTTTGGCGAGTTTCGTAGTATATGTTCTTTTGTAAAAAAACAGTTTTCCCATGTATTGCACCCACTTTTAGGGGTAACAAGATATGCTTTTTCGTCCTATCATCGTCCTAGACATTACCTTCTACGTTTTAGTGGTGGGATAGTGTAATATTTGTTTTGTGCCCATAATACCATCTTTCGAGGTATTGATTTCTCGTTGAATTTTAGGGGAAAGGGTGTTATATAATAGTAAAATATGCGACTAATCATAATAATCAATGATGGTATTCTAATCAATTTATTACATTAAAAAAATACAGCAGGATACACATTTAGTTGTTAAGAACATGAAATAATGTTCCGCAAAATAAACGGGCGAATCAGAATCAAATATTTGTATTGTAGGAAGAAAGCTTTAACCATAAATTTACGAGACACAGACTAACTTTACTTTATATATTAGATAATCAAATATTTTACTAATCATGCATTATAAGCATTTCACTCAGAATGAAGGATTCGAAACTCTATTAAGTTTTTTTTAAATATCATCTCAAATTTTCCAATAGTTCTACTACATATTCCATCAATTATGGCGGCGATTTGAGTTTTGAATTATTGTACACGTTTTTCGAGAATTCTCCTTAATAGTTTCTTTCAACCATCTTTGTAACCATCATTGTTGCCAAGTTTTCTTAGCCGTATCACAAATCTACATAATGTTGTTCAATGGATATGTAATGAGGTCTTCCAACTGATCTTTTACTGTGTAATGTATTCCACAGTAAGCCAAAGCATTCTATTCCTGATATTAAACTATGTTGCAGTACAATATATTTATTTGATTAATATTGTAAAACCATTTTTTAGACGAGGCACGAAGCCACCCGACGTAAGGAGCTAAAATACGACTTCAAGATAAAAAATAGCAAACGATAAGTGTTATATAGATAGATTGTGACCCAGAAAACAGCAATTCTTTCCCCTGTGTCAGAGGTATCGTTCCTGGAATGTGAGGACTTAAAGGGAAGCGACATTTAAGAGAATGCCGAAAACAAAACCATGGTCCGGTTTCTATTCTCCATAAACTGTGGCGTTTGGTTTCTGTTTAATGTATTTCTTTAATTTATCTTAATAGTTTCTAATAATTCCTTCCTAGTATGTCTGTAGGTTTAATAATCCCCAAGTAGTCTAATAATGGAGTTATCGTTGCTGTCTTTTGATGTAATACATAGTTCTAATTGGGCTATACATTTTATTTAGTTAAACTTAGATAATATAAGTGTGTTTTATTTGTTCATGGTTCATGTTATTTGATTAGTTGTCTTGACGGAGGTAGGATGAAAGTATCTATATAAGCAATTCAACTGAAACATGTCATTACACATGTTTACTTATTACTTCGGGAGTAACTAGTAAAACCTTAGCCTTCTCGCAATTAGCGAGACTGATATGCCCATGTGAACGTTTTCTGCTCAATTTTTGGTGTATATTAAAAGAATCGGGACATGGAATCAATGAAAATATTACTTTTGTATTAACGATATTACCGTGCTATAAAATTATAATCCTTTTTTTTTAATTTCATCGTTTGAAAACATAGAAAAAATAAACTTACTATATTCACGTGCCAAGTACCTGCAAATGGCCATTGTTTCGGGCATCCTCATGCCACCGTCCATCTCGAGACAGGGCAGGTAGTTACAGGGGAAATCTGAAAAAGGAAATAATATTAAAATTATAATCTTATGAAAAACTTACTTGTTGTTTATCTGAGGTTAGTATCATTAAACCATATTTTTTTATAATGAAATACAATGACATATATATATATATATATATATATATATATGAATTTTTTGTGTCTTAATATTAATTAACCTGTCTTAATAAAACTTCATTGTAAAGGTCATCATTTTTATATGGTCCTCATACTTGATTTCAGTGCCATAAAGAAATATCTTATCAACAAATAAAATTACGACATATTTGTAATCTCACGGAATCATACTACTGAATGATTTACCAAAATATAATGTTTTTTTTTCAAAAAGTGTCAGATTTATCTAAAAGAAACTCCGTTGGCCTTCTTTGTTATTTCTCTCGATTTATCAACAACTAACACGGCGTAATATACTTCCAATTTCCACGCATTGCTTAAAGAAAACACAAAAATCCCAAGCATGTTCTATTGCCGACTGCTACTGCACATTTTCGTAGCGTTGTTTATCTGATCCTTTGAAACTAGCATCGACAAAACCCGCCTCATTAAACAATAAATCCGGCATAAAAATAATGTCGAAAGCGCGAATTTGAATGTAGACATTTGAGACAGCTTTTTTGAATTCCGAAAAAAAATGAATTACTAGTTGTCAATCATGAAAAAAATGGCTAAATATTGAGTTGATCGAGACTATCGTTTTATATTAACTAAAAGTTGATTTAATTAAAGACTATTTCAAATAGTATTTATCTATGTGAGTATCATTACACCACATTTTATTTTTAAAATCATATAAATATACATATATACACGCACACACACACACACACATATATTTATATATATATATATATATATATATATATGTAAATTGTTTACATCATAATGTTGATTATGCTGTCTCAATTAAACTTTATTGTAAAAGGGCATATTCCTTATATGGTAATAATGATTAAAATGCATTCCCCTTATATTAAGCATTGTCTTATATTTGACATATATTTAAATAAGTATAACTATTATATTAAAATAAAATAATAACTTTCATCTAATTAAAAGAACAATAACAAAGTGAAGTTAATTAATAAAGTGTCTTTTTGCACAGCAATATCAAAATAAGTTCAATTTACGACTGTGTATAAAATAGATAGGGTGTTTTTATTATGTATACTCAAACTACATTGAAATAGTGCCAGACATATGGTAGCGAAACATTGATACTTAATAATGCAACGATAGAAAAGCTAAGAGTGCTACAATGCAAAATGGAACGCATTATGCTCGGCATCAGTTTACGTGATAGAAAAAGAAACACCTGGATCCGACAGCAAACAAGAGTAAAGGATATCATCACAATTATACCAAGGGCGAAACATAAATGCGCAGGTCACTTTTTGTATATGTACAGACAACAGGTGGATCTATACAGCAACAGAATGAACCCCGAAGGTATGAAAAAGATATACAGGAAAGTATAACACCTAGTAGGACAACATCGATAGCCAACTAGGTTCTAGTTAGCATACCTAGCCATGTATAAAACAAGATTAAAAGACATCAGGTAGGCGTTCCCCCACCAGGAGTGAAATAAAAACAAATAACCTATATATATATATATATATATATATATATATATATATATATATATATATATATATATATATGAAGCATCCAACAAAAGATATAAGCGTCAACTAATATCTTATAATTAGTGAAACATCCGGATAAAAACTGAAGCTCAATATACTGGATAGAGCATTAATATTATAGGGAACATCTAATCTGGGTGGGGTGGATGGCGGGGTTGTATGTTGCTTTCTTCGTTGAGTCCATCAAGCGGGCTTAAACAGGAAGTAACACAGACATAATTTCCGATCTATTAACGTCATTCAGAGATGTAGACAATTTAATATCGCCTTCTGTTCGTTAGGGATTTGTCATGTCTGGTTGAATCGCTGGGGAGAGAAGATTATTTATTTTTTTCGCTCTGCTGGCAAGATGCGACCGGGATTCAGTCTTGTTTTGCTCAATTCGGATTTAACGAATTTTCTAATTAAACAACGAACTTTGATTTGACTTGGGTTTCACATATCGGGATTTTGGAACTTTGATTGGCCTTTCTGTATTATTTGATTTATTTATCATTAACATTGAATATTGACACATTTCGCGACTGGATAATTTTGCCAGCCCCTTCAATTTCACGTATATGGACTGCTGTTTATAACTTGGAGTAATGTCTTTCTTGATTATGCTTCTCAATTTGTATGACCTGGATGGACTGTATGGATTCAACAAAAAGTATGTTTTTGGGTTGATATGTTTGATATGTATTTTTATGTATTTGTGTATGTAATTTTATATATTTCAAAGCGTAATTTTGTTACATGTAGTAGTATAACTGCAGTAATGGTCCTCTGAAGAGAAGAATTATCTTTGAAAACTCATGAGCTAAGGACTTAAGGATACTTTGCTTGAACTTTGAATTCTAATAACATTTGATTGACACCTTATTTTATTACTTCATTTTATATTATAATATATATATATATATATATATATATATATATATATATATATATATATATATATATATATATATATATATACACTTGTTTTTATCTACATGTGTATACGTTTAATCCTCTCGGGAATGGTCAGTGTAGAGAAGAATTATTCATAACAATTGCCGGACACGAACCCCGGACTACGAGTCATGTTTCAAACTCAAATTCGGATGTATTAGCCACCACAATCGCTATCAAGAACCCGTTAAATCAGCGAAGTATTAAACTTATTAAAGGCAGCCGTCGATGACGGCTGTGCTAATGCTACTCACTACAGAGCCCAGCTAAGACTTGAGGGCGACAATTAATTATTAATTGTTGTTTTATGTAAATATGTATACGTTACACTTTTTCGGGAATCGTCAGTGTAGAAATGAATTATTCATACCAATCGCCGGACACGTTATATATATATATATATATATATATATATATATATATATATGAACTTTCAAAGTGGTGAAAGAACCGAAATTACGAAAGCAGACGATAAACAAAGAAACAGCTCCATATTCTTTGGTATCGATCAATATCGATATGAGATGATGAGAAATTAAAAAATATTATTTTCAGTTCGCGTTTTAATTGTCTTTAAATATTATTTTTATGTTCAACATATTTGAATAGTTATAATCTAGAGTTTTTTTTTAACAGAATGCCGAAATATTCTTAAGTAAAGGTTCCTTACCATTCCTGCAACGATCCCAGTCAGAGAATTCGTATCTTTTGTCCATGTATTTTACGCCGGCCATATGGAACATCATACGCATGCATTCGGCACGGCCGCGGCCATTGAAGTAATGGAGAGTGTAGTTAGGCATGGCTGGAGTTGGTGTACTTCTTCGAGCAACTGCAAGTTTGTCTTTGCTGACAACGACACGAAAACCTCTGTATATATACGCCTTGGGAAAATTAAGTTATTAGTGCCAACAAAAGATTGTCTGGCGAGCATTTCAAGGTCGCCTATTCAATATTCCCCGGTCGAACGCTGATAATTTCGTTTGTACTTTAAAGAAACAAAAAGATTGCACATCTTAAATAAAACTCTTTGTTTCAGCCTTTTTTATTGGGTTTTAATTAATCTTAAATACACCGATTCCACTTCTGTCTTTTAAATTATTCCGCTAACTAAAAGACATTTATTTCCGTAATTGCTGTCCGATGGAAACAAACAAAACTTTGAAGCAAGAATCAAGGCAAATATTTATGCGCATCTAACTATCAGACAATTCAATAGTTTACATTTTAAAAAATTTAAATAGAAAACGAAATGCAGTTTTTTACTAATAGAAATTGTGTAAACTTTATTTTAACTAGGGAGTAGACCAAAGAGCTTGAGTATTCTTTTGGTTCATGGTGTACTACACCAAGCAATGGTTTTCTTAATAGACGTCCATTCAATGTTTTGGAATATTTGAGATGCGGATCGATAATTTGTATTTTTTTAATTATTTTTACTACGGTTCTTATTTTGGATGTTATTTTCACAATATTTCGGCGTAATTTACCCCGGGCTTCTTCAGGAGTATCTCGTTGAACTAGGAATCTTTATGTCGAACTCGGTAATCTGTACGAAATTTTGAAAGGAATCCATGACGGGTTAGAAGCTTTAAGTAATTCGTTATTGTATTCTTAGTATCGCCCGCGCTGAGGATTGAACCTTAAACTTCTAGAAAAATGTCACTTAGAACTGATTGCACATAGCACTTATATCTGTTACGCCACATGCCCTTGCGGAACGATAGAAAGCTACGTCGAAGTATTAAATAAAGTGTTCCGTTTTAATTTCCGCACGGATCCTGAAATTGGACATACACATCCCGAGTTCGACAAGATTAACCTGAAGAAATTGGGAGGTTACATCAACCGAAACGCTGTGGGAATAACATCAAATATAATAACAATAGTCTGAACTATCTAAATAATATAAATTGTTTTGTAATTGTTTCGGAATAGGAGAGTAGAGAGTGGACATTGGGTTTACTTGCGGCAGCCTCGTAACTCCCTTCCCTTATTTTGTCCTTTTGTTCTCACATTCCCTGAGCGATGTTTCTGACAAAGAGTGAAGCGTTGCTGTTTTCTGGGTCAACCCGTATCCATTTAACACATCGTTTTTTTAACCTTGAAGTAGTATTTTTTAGCTCCTTACGTCAAGTGGCTTCATGCTTAGTCTGGAGCAATTTCTATGAAAAAAAGTTCTTAAGTTGATTAAACTAATTTTGAATTTTAAAATTTAAGTGTGAATGTCTTTTTGAAATAAATATATAAAATTATATAAACGCTTAGTTTTAGGAATAATAACGTTTCTTACCAGAAAAGTTTATATAAAAATGTTTTTGATTTGGGGGGTATTAGAAAAATTAAAATCATTAAAACAGTCTACACAAGTCATGTTTTTATGTAGATGCTTATGTCATCAGAGTTGCTGACGGTGGTTAAGTCGATGACGACACTAACTGACGATCTGGGTGTGCCAAGTTCGATTCAATAATACCACTTTTACTAAGGCATGTTCCCTCCTGCAAAACTACCGACTACATATTCAAACCTATCTACAGAGTTGTACTATTCTGAATCCTACGAATTAACGTCACTTACTCTTTTTTTGAGGATTCAACATTTTTTAAATATTATGGCTATATATAAAAATCTTAGACAATAAATAATATATGTATCAATTCCAAGAGTTAACAGGCCATTTAAATAATTTTAAATTATTTTTTACGTATATTTCGAGAGAAACTTTGACGACATTGCAGTATAGTTAACAAAAAAAAAGGGTGAACAAAAAAAGACGAATTTCCAACGAAAAACTATTACCAAACCAAAGAAAATTGAATCTTCTACCGATTAGTGTAGCTTTTTAGTTTTGGATCTTTTTATTTTAAGTATTACTTTTTTCAGAGTTTGTATCGCAGCTTAGAAGACTTGTAAAAAAACATGGATGGCCACGTGAAGTCGAATGGTTCAATATAGTGCAAAGTATTTTAAATAAAGAACTTAAAAACAGTTTCACTCAGTTAAAATATACAGATCCGTCGAAAATGAAATAATAAATACTGAAATGAAGCAGAGGTGACGGTGGTATAGTAGATAAACAAACAAACTGACGAGCTGGGAGTGCCGAGTTCGAATCCAGTCAATTGCATAATATCACTTTAACTTTGGAATGTTGGTAACCATTACGTGTTCCCTCTTGCAAGAATTCCGAGAACAGAATCAAACAGGTCAACAAACTTGCACCATTCTGATTCATACGAATTTACTTTCATCAGGACTGCTAAAATAAAAATAAAACAGTTGAAAAATGTCAGAATGGTTGCTATAAAGAGCAGCAAACGAAGTCGCTCTTCTTGAAGTTATGACTCCAGACGTAGGTGTAGACACATTTACGCAATTACATATGTATGCATGCACATTTATGTTTATCTAAAGTTTGTTTTTAAAGCTCTACCTTGTTTTAGACACTTTTGTAAAAATATTGCTTGTGAGTTCATTTTATCAATATATTTGAACTTGCTTAATTAAGCTATCATCGTGGATCAACCAAACGGTTTCGTTTGAAATTCTGTAAATTTTACCGAATTCGGCAGAAAGACTTCCGAGTTCAACAAGATGCACGCAGAGATGTTCAGAGGTGACATCGACCGACACGCTGGAAAAATAATATTCAAGATGGGAAAAGTAGTCCGAATAATACAAATAAAAAAATTCTAGTATGAATTTAGAGAGTTGAAAAAGCTAATCGAGTTTAGATGGCTAATATCACTAATTATATATATATATATATATATATATATATATATATATATATATATATATATATATATATAATATATATGTATATATATGTATATATATATGAATATATTTATATATATATACATATATATATACATATATAAATATGTATGTATATTTATATAAGACAAATTCACTAACACTCCCACCACTCCCCTTTTTCACTGCTGCCTTAATGTACCCACTCACAACCTACCATATTCACGGCTACTACTTTTCCTCATAAACCCATCATGTCTACCCAATATTTCGATGTACTTGCATGACATTTTTCTTAAAATTATCATCCTGAGGAAATCTTACAATAAAGACGAAACGTTGATGAATACATAAAACATATCTCTTGGTTTTTCCTTTTTCATTTCCCATATATATATATATATATATATATATATATATATATATATATATATATATATATATATATATATTAGTACTTCATGTATCCACATAAATTTTTATAAGGAGATATAATTTTTTATGTATCAGTTTTCAGTATTTACTTCAACAGTGCTCGATACGTAAGTAGAGCTAGGTAGTAAGCAATGAAAATATATATGGCAATCAAGCTACACAGAGGCTCCCGTGTTTCATCCCCGGGGGGAATCGTCAGGCTAAAAAAAAATATATGTATATATATATTTAAACAATGTAAAACATAACATAATTCAATGTTACTGATGTTCTTCTTTGTATTAAAATAAAAAAAATAATAAATGTTCAACAGGTTTCACAAGTTTCACGTACGTTTTCGATTTTCAGTCGAATAATCCCTTCAATGCAAAAAACGTTATACGCGGGTTTTCCGCCATCTTTTTAAAATTCTTTTCTTTCTTCAGCTTTTTTGTTCATTTGTTGTTGACACCTGTGGATAGTTCGACGAAGAATTACTTATTAATTCATCCGTTTCTAACAAAATTTCCATGTCTAAAGCACACGGTAGGAACCCGAAGTATACAGTCTAATGAAACATGAACACTGCTGTGCAGGATTATGGTAAGAGTCCTGTGTTGTTAAGTACAGGTCTATTTTTGGAAGATTTTTAGTCTTCGAATCATAGTTTTTACTTCGGAAGTATATTCTTAATATCCGCTAAAATTAAAAATAAATATTACAAAATCTGTAGTAAAATACTGCTGCAAAGAAAGTAGCCTCCCTCTACCGTGCTAGAAAATTCCTCACACCTGATAGTATCCTAGTATCCTATATCTATACAAATCCACTGTCCGCCTATGTATGGAGTATTGTTGTCACATCTAGGCTAGTCTCCCCTTCTCAGATAAGGTCCAAAAAAGAGTTTCTAATCTGATAGGTCCCTAACTATTCACCAAGCTCCAGCCTCTGTTCAATCGCTGCAATGTTGCATCCTTGTGCCTATTTTAGAAGCACTTCAATGGAGTGCGCTCCGATGAGCTTGCGTCTGTGTTGACCCGTCGGTGTAAATACACCTAACCAGCCCGATAATCAGTTAAGTCCCATCTATTCACAGTGGAGGTCCCCGGATACTGGAGAGCCTTCTACTCAAATACTTTATTTCCTCGTGCTGCCGGCCTTTTAGAACTCCCTCCCTGCTCCCCGTTTCCCCAACTGTACCGACATGCAGACATTTAAAACTAATGTCAACAAGTATCTCACTGCACAAACCCCTATTTACGATACCCATCAAAACTTTAACCTTAATTCTCAGTAGTTTCTTACGTCTACAGTGGCAACTTGCCTTGTTGGAGGTGAACTATGTTAAACACATAGACACACCATACACTAAAAATTGTCTTAATTGTAAAAAAAGGTCACATAGATGAAATAAGTCTTTATATCATACATTATAAGTTAGCATTGAAAAACTAATACATTTGATGCTTTATAGTTTTTATATTAACACACTTACTTAAAAATAGTCTTAATGAAATTATTCCATTGAGTCTGTTTCTTTTAACCTATCTTGGTTTATTTCGCAGGAAAATCGAGATTTAAAAAAAAAATGAGAGTTGTAATCTGCTTTTGTGTCGACCATGCTAGATAGGCCGACACTGTTGTGTCTCATGGGCTGTCCTAAACAGACACTAAATTGGTTCATTTTACCGCAGCGTTTGCAACGGCTTTTAACCCTTCCTTGTTTCTATTTACTTAACCTATGGCCTTTTACCCATGTGCTGCCTTTTCTTGGACCGCTTCTTCGTGCAGTTGAGGAATATCGAGCAATTTGGTATATAAGAATTCATCTTGTGTCCGGAAACATAATAATCTCTTTTACATAATTTTAATGGGAATATATGATTCGGTTTTCGAATAATTCGGTTTCAGAACAGCTCTTATGAACGAATTATGTTTGAACACCGTGGTTCCAATATATATATATATATATATATATAAAATTAAGACCTGTGATACATCAAAACAGTGTATCTGCAAATTATTACATATGATCTCTTTCTTCGGTTGAGCAATGGGCGAATTTAAATCTTCAGCTCTTATCATAAAATATTCAAATCTCTTCGTGTAAACAAATGGAGCACTCTCGGCAATTGATAGTGTGTATTGACATAGAAATTCATTACTTGATTGTTTCTTACCAGTTTTTTACAGGGCTTAACTAAATTTAGAGTAAAGATCGTTTCACACTGTGCTGTGAATATACATTTTAAAAACTAATCCGAAAATAGACCACATGTCTCATACTTCAAGACATGTCGGCAAAAGTAAGATGTCGACTATAAAGAAAATTCTTGGATGTAGAAGTTTAGTGAAGAATTTTCGGAGTGTTCATCTGATTTTGAAATATTGATGGGTGATCAGTTTTGGTAATTCTATTGTAGACTTACATTAATGTTCTCAAATGATGCTGGGTGGTTCTAAAATGTGTGCGATATAAATGCAGATTCGACGAATGTAGCATTATTTACTCGTTGGGTAAGGTTAGGGTTAGGGTTAGGGTTTAAACGGAATTTCCTATGCCAAATAGATTTAATAAGAACAGAATATATTCAATTGGAGATGTAATAAGAAGTTCGGAGAATGTGAAATAAAATGTTTTAACTTTTTGCTAATTTTTCATTTTTCCATTTGCAATTATATTTCTAGAACATCGAAGCTCTACTGACCATCTCATCAAATAAGAAACCACCACAAGAAAGGCGCTTATTAAAAAGCTTTCTCTGACGTGGGCAAATCTTACATGATAGTAGGGAATAAGATATATTAAAACTCTGAATTTAAAGCTAGATTGTTACTTATTAAACACTTTCTTGAGGATCAGGATTTTATTCAACGTTGAAACAACTGGATGTCTTTTTCGAGGCTATTCCACAATCCCAGCGGGTTAGTCGGCGAAATAATTCAAACATATCTAAAAATAACTTGCTGTAACAGGAAAGCAAAAAAAATAAATCAGAAATTCGCAAACCATAGCAAACAATGGAGTTATGGTTGTTCTCTTGTATTGTTTATTGTAACCATAATGAAGAACAACGTATTGATTCGCATCTCTTCCATAGGATAATAACTGACCTCTCCATCTTGCCTGAAAAATGCGTATCAATTTATCAGCTAGGGATACCTGAGGATTTGATCAATGGGATTTTAAATCTACTTTTCAATGAGTGTTCAACACAGTGCCAAGTCGCAGACCCCACGAGCACTCACAAAAGACGTAACATCTAAACTAAGACAAGATATTGTATGCTTTGATGTTTGATGTCAAATGGAAGTTTTCTGTGGTATTTGTCTACCGCCTGTACTGCGGGATCCAAGAAGATGATGCAATCTAGATGAACTTGTAGAAAGAAATACAAATAACTCATACAATTCCAGAAAACACATGCATTGATATTACTTATAGAAGAGTCATAAACTAGGAACGTTGTGTGAGAGAGTATGCAGAGACGGAGAAAATGTAGAGTTAAGCAAATTACACATACACTTCTGAATCTTATCATGAACACTCAAATGAGGCAGGAATCCATCTGTCTAAATATGACAACACTACTCCATACATTTTATTGTTAGTTACGGTTTATATACTTTATTGCATAATAAAAGTAATAATAAAAGATGGTGGATGATTTGGTTGCTAGATTTTCATTCTATGAAAACCATTATGTAAAGACATGGTTATCTTTTAGTTGAAGCAAATAAAATATATTGTATATAAACATCGTAATCGTGCTCTTTATATATGAATATAGTAAAGTGCATAAAGAAAGGATCTTCAAGAATATCGTGTGTTTAGTCAAGCGAGGTGGATAAAGATTTACAGTCCATCGAAAAGTTATATAAAAATACCTAAGGGAGAACATTTTTTATCATAACTGTCAGAGAAAATATAACCAACAATCAACTCCAGCGAAAACAAATACAAAAAAGTAAACAATATTTTTTTTATTTAATACAGTTGTTTTTTTTTATTCAAATACAATACTGATTGAAGCCACACAAGTAGAGAAAGAAAAGGCAGAGGCTTAACATGCCATTACTCTTTATGTTTTTCTCTGTTCTAACTAATCTTGAAAAGAGTTACAAAATACAAGGCTGTTACCCGAGTTAGAGGAAAGCAAACGCGCTAGTAGAATGAATAAAGAAAAGATTATTGCACATTGCAAAAAATGTTTACAATATAAAATATATAAGAAAATGAAATTAAACGGGTCCAGATGGAAAGGCAGGGATTTAACTTGCGAGTAATCTATTTTTCTTTTTTCTTGTCTTACCAATCTGTTGCGTGTCTTTGTAAAAGCGTTAGAATATGCAAGATTGTTACACTGGTGGAGTGAGGGAATCAGCCAACACGAAAGTTTAATAAAGAAAAAATTGTATTGCAAATTGCTTGCAATAGAGATTACAATGAATGGATAGACAGAGATTAATAAGATATTACTAATCTCCGAAACAAGATATCAGTTACTGTAGTGTTCACTACATATAGTTCTTTGTAGTAGTAAGTCGATACAGGAAATGCAATTACAGCATTGTCGAAGAAACCACATGCAGCAATTAATCATTAACGATGGAACATTTATTTTTACTTTTTTTGTCAGAGTAAATAGGAGCAGCAATCCAATATCCACGAAAAATAATACAAAAATAACAAAACAATTTTAACTTATGCAGTTGGATTTTATGTATTAAATGGCATTTTCTTTTTGTTTGCACATATTTTTAAAAGAAAAGTGTGACCAAGGGTGAGTCTTAAGTTAAAAGAGGGAGGTCACATTGGTTAAGTAGATATCGACACGGACTTAAGACCTAGGTGTTCCAAGTTCGAATCCAGTCGGTTCCACATAACCACTTTAACTTAGGGATGTTGGCAACCTTCTCGTAGTTCTTCCCCTAAATACCCGATGTCTTTCCAGAAAGATTTCTAACTAGAAAAACATCGGGGAAACTAATGCCAACACCAGAATCATCTGATTCACACGAAAGAAAAAGAAGTTAAAAGAGCTTTTTTAAAATAAACATAAACCCGATTTAATTATATTAGACTTATATTACGGCATGTATTGCAACGGCTTATCAGTTAACTATAGATGTTGGGATGGCTGGAGAAGCGTTTGTACAGCCTCATCTTCATGGGGTTCGGGTTAGGGTTACGGTTAAGATTCACACATTCTAAAAGTCAGCACATCTGGATGAAACTGTGGTAAGATTCTGAAATATGTAACATTGTTTTCCAATAAATTAGGTAAGGGGGGGGGCACTAAGGAATTAACTGACACTTCCAGTTTCTTTTCCAGAAAGTTTTATACATATGAAGTTGTCAGGTGTGTATGCCTTTATAGACCCCTTAGAGTTGCCTTAGGTATTCAGTTGCATATGGATTGTTTTTACCAGTAAATAACATTTTAGATTTTATGCAAATTCTAAGCTGGAACACAAACATGACACACACAGAAACACATACAATATTGAGTTATATATGTATATATAAAGATAGATGATAGAAGAGGGATACACATGTACGAATGACAAATTCATTTCAACTTCGATTGTTCAATACAAGGTATACTCGGTAAAACATATGTTTATTATTCTTTCCTTAAGCCAAGGCTTTTCAAAGATTAAAATCTTATCATCAGAGGAATTACATAGATAGATAAGTTGGCAATGGAAAAGCCAAAATTCAAAATTTGAAAAAAAAAGTAATGGAGAATCAGAAAGTGCGTGTAAAAAAGATATGTCCAGTTGGTAAATGTCCGTTGATTAGGTGTCCAATGAAAGGAGATTTACAGATGGAAAAGAAGGGTTTTCGTGAAGGCAGCATAGAAAAAAGTTCCAGAATGAAGTAAATTCAATAGAGAGATGTTAAGCTCAGGCATAGGTTATTTCATATATATATATATATATATATATATATATATATATATATATATATATATATATATATAAGTTAAACGGTGTCGAGCCTGGCCAGTACTAAATGGGTGACCATTTGGGAATACCAGGTGCTGTATATGCTCTCTGCTTATCTCGGCATTGTTTCCAGTCGTCTTGTATTACTACTTGCCATTGGAATCAAGCAATGCCGACTCAGGAGAGCGGTTGTTGAGGATTGCGCAACCCTTGCAATTACAAATTCACGCGCGGGCAGCCCCTTGCGGGCACTCATACGTCGAAATCGACGGGAGAGTCCATCATATATATATATATATATATATATATATATATATATATATATATATATATATATATATATATATTATATAATATTTATGAATGAATATCAAATTATTAATAACTACAGATGCTAGCGTTTCTAGTATAATATTACTCTCATCTGTCCAGGAAAGTAAACATTTCAGACAGTCGAGACGCGCGAACCCAGTTCACAGAGTTAGCCTAGAATCTGCAAGCAGTCGCCATATCGACTCGGCCCACGGAAACTTTCACGTAATTAAGAGAAATTAACATCTATATGAACATAGAAGCGGCCCCATATAGAAGACTAGTCGAGAGTGTTCGACGAACGTACTCGGAACTTTGCATTATAGCTTTTAGACAGTCTATTTTTAACATCACTGAAAGAACCCAGATTAAGTAAACATCCACAGGATAAAAATCCAAAGAATTTCTACCGGGTTTTCTTTCCAAATATGATCTGAGGGAATGATCAGATTTACTTTCCGCCTGATGAGATCTGAGTTTTAAACATATGTATATCGATAACATCGACATTCTAGTGTCGCAGAATATGTGTATGTCTGTATGATTAATATATATATATATATATATATATATATATATAGAGAGAGAGATACAGAGAGAGAAAGAGAGAGAAAGAGATAGAGAGAGAGAGATAATAGAAAGAAAAGGTCGATTCAACGGTTTTTAATTAATCAATATTTTATTGTTCCAAAAATGTTACATTTATTGAGATAATTTCATTTTGACTGTATTAAAAACAACTTCATTTCAAGTGACTCATATCAAGAAAACTATCTAGAAAACTATCCATGGACACATGGACATGTACTAAAATATCCGCTGTCTTTGGAAATTTCTGATCTACCACATGGTGTTGCAACGGCTCTTTAAGTAGCTGCAGATCTTGGGGTGGCCAGCGAATCGGTTATACAGACCCATCATCCTGGGGTAGCTGCTGAACATTTTAGGATAGTCCCTGTACATGTTCTCCATGCAACAATAAAACATCATGTCGCACCACATCATCTGGAAGAAACGAAAGAATAAGAAATTAAGGGATGGAGTCTCGTTACACAGAACCTAATAAATCTCGGACTGAAAGATCGATCATAAGAAAAATTCTGAAACATATATACACAATAATATTTGTTGATGTCGAACTTTTGAAGTATATTTACAAAATGTGATTATGTTTTAAATGTTGTATTCTACGGAGTTAATATATATATATATATATATATATATATATATATATATATATATATATATATATATATATATATATATATCGTTTTAAAAATAAGGGCATTGCTCAAGTTACTGTCATATTTGGTTGAAAAAGCCCACGGGAGTTGACCAAAATTTCCAATCCCACAATGGAAACATATAAAAGGTATAAAACTATATGTTTTACAATACATTTATCTATCATACATCTTAAAATAACGTCCAATCAAACTGAGACGATTTCATAAACAAAACGATGAGTTGCAGCTATTTGTAAATCACTTGTTTATGATTTATTAGCTACAATAACATAATTATATATATACATATATATATACATATATATATATATATATATATATACATATATATATATATATATATATATATATATATATATATAGGAGTATTAGAAGGCTATCACAATACAAGAAATGGAAAAAATGTCGGCGTTGAGAAGTAAGACAAAAACAAGTGACTTTGATTATATATTTAAAAAAAAAACTTTTTTAATAAATTTATTTTTTATATATATCAAATCTTACTTGATTAGGCAAGACTTAAACATTGATGCAGTCTGTGTGACTGATTTCCATAATATATTTCGAGGAAGACCTCTTTATACAATGATAGGTGTTTAAATCTCGAAAAACGTGCGAATGTCAATATTGCTTATAACGCAGTAAATATTAATATCTGCAGTAAATGTAAAAAAAGAAACTAAAACTAAAAAAAAATTTTTTTATTTAAATTACTTATTAAATTTGTTTATTTATTTATGTATTTTTTTCTCTGAATATTACATTTTTTATTTTTTATTTTTTTTTTACATTTGAACCTACCATTTGAAGTGCCACTAATTTATTATTTTTTTCTAATATTTATTTAACATATTTATTTATATATACTGTTGTTATCTTATTTTATTCAAACAATATTTATTTCATTACTTTTTTGAAAAAAAAATGGAATTAATTTTTTTTTTAAATATTCAAATTTATTTTATGACCAACGGTAAATATGTTTAGATTTATACCATTTGTAGCACGCAGTAAATTTAGTGAACGAAACTAATTCTTCAATTCTTATTTAATTTATTTTTAAAATATTATTATATAGTTAATCTGAAATTATTTAATGCTGTTATGATTTTAGTACAATGTTATTAATATATATATATATATATATATATATATATATATATATATATATATATATATATATATATATATATATATATATATATCCATATAATAATGAGGAGTATGTATCTATCTGTTTGAAGCCAACACTATAGTATTAGTTTTGATTGCTCTCTTTTCATATCTACATATCAGCTCTTATATATCCATTTAAAAACTTTCCCAAACATCTAGCGTCTTTCAAATTTACATAATTAATTTGTTTTTAAGCCTTTAATAAATTAATATACGCAAATATACACTCATGATATCTACTTATTAGCTGATTTCTATAACCATTAAAAAGCTTCAACAAACATCACGCGTCTTTCGAATTTACATGATTAATATTTTAAAAGCTTCTAATAAATTAACATTTGCAAATATACACTCATGATTGTTTTTTTCAGATTTCCCGATGTATTTAAAAACCTTTCCCGATAATAATTTTAATAAAAATTATAAATATAATTAATAAGATAAGATACATTTTGAAAAAATCTATATAATTGAGTTACATAATTAAATTAGATTGTAATGGGATATGATGAAACAGTCCACGGCCATTCCAACATTTGGTTACTCGCCCTCTGATTATTCGAACGCACAGAAATTTCTATTTCAAGAAGGAGACATAGGGAAAGAGAGAAAGAAAGAGAGATAGAAAAGAAAGAGGGAGAAAGAGAAAGGGAAAGAGAGAGAGAGCAATTAAATAAAATAACTAACAAAAATATGCGAATTAAGGGAGCATATAGTTGCTAGTACATATAACTAAATTGATTAATTATTTCTTGAGAGTATTACATTCTATATATTTATACATTCGTTACCATATAACCCTAACCCTAACCATAACACATGTTCCGTAAGACTTACCTGATCACCCATGAAGTAATTACTTCCGCCGTTACGCATGCAGAGTGTCCTTTCCATGAAGGGCATGACGCGGTTGAAGGTGTTCATATATCTCCAGTACATGTAGTTCTGTAAAAAATAAAAACATAAAAAACATGAACAATTGTATATTAAATGATACCCATTCATTTATAGTACATAGATTCACTATAATAGCGTCAATATAAGATGTTTTTAAATGATTATGTATATATCAAATGTTACCCAATCCTGGCACAGAGTCCTGAAAGGTCATTTGATAGAAGTGGTCGCATTAGCATGGCCACCCACTTGACTTGAAGAAGACAACATATTATGATTGATTGTCAAAAATTAAAATAGTCGGTGTTCGAAGTCGGGCACCTGGCCAAGAAAAAAATACCGTGGATTGTTAAAAATTCAACAATTGTTGATTTGAACAACCTGCAAAAGTTTAGTGACAGAAAGAAAACACTCCGTCGTCGAATAAACTGTCTTGGGGTGTGGCTATATTGACAGTGTAGTTAACGTTCGTAAAAAGTCACAAATTGTTATATAATAACAACTTAGAATTGATCTCGTCAGTTGATTAGTGATGTGTGGTTGAGAAAAAACCACCCGTGAATCATGTTCTTGTTGTATTTTCGTATATACGTGGTTCATCATTCTTTTAAGTACAGCAGAAATACTAGGCAAATTTATAAGACTCCAGATAGAGAATAGGACAACTATTAATTATCATTTATTTTTTATTACTTATTCTCATAACGGATCGTCTTTAAACATATCTGTATCCCAACTGTCCCCATAAGCGAATAATACATTATGATATCGATTTGTATATTTTGACAAATTGATTAATTCTAAACTATAGACTGTTGTAAATTAGACACATTTCACAGATTGATTTATTTTATCCGAAAATAATTTTTTTAACATATACACATTTATTTCATTAATAAATATATTCAATTTATATATAATGTTAGCGGTCGATACTATACAGTGCCATGCACTCCTACAGCAGGAAACACTGGCAACTTTTCACAAGGAAGAAGATAAGTCAATGACAATAAAAAAACATGCAGATTTATTGAACTCTACAGACAAATGATGCCATGACAATTATTTGTTAGCAGTCCGGGTGGCAAGCTACGGATGAAAAAATAAGCTACAGAAAAAGCAGATGTTGCCAGTTGCGGTGGTAGGCTGAGAGATAAGCGGATATCTATAATTTTCGGTCAATAGTTAATATATTTGGGGGACACTTGATGTTGAAAGACGGGCTCGATCTAGACAAGCATATGAGCCGCAACAGTAACAGATCAAGATGCGCAGCTACTTTCTTTTCATAACTTTTTTATTCATTTTTTATTCATTTTTTATCATTCATCCGTTGTTGGCATCATAGAATATCAATTACCACTTGGTACACTGGTGACCTATGTGTTTAATCATCATTTATAAGACCTTAGTTCCCTATGGACTTGGAGTCGCTAATCAGAATGCAAATGTCGAAATAACGAAAATGTAATGCAAACAACTATCCAAGTAATATCATGAAAACCGAAAAAATATAAAGAATCAGACTTACATCGTAGTTGCTGCAGTTTCCTTCTCCACCAAAACCGTAATCGTTCATGTTGTACTAGAAATAAAAAATAAAAATGGCGTCATTCTCTGTTCATTTTCAAATATAAAAAGTAAGTAACAATAAAAATCAATCATGGAACACATTATATCTATAATGAATTATTATTGAGTTGATGTTTATATAAGTTTGCTTACATTACACAAAACGCACATTAACTCGACATACTTAGTTATATATATATTTTAAAAGTAGGTATGTGTATATATTTAAATATCTATGTAATATGTCATCTATTTAACTAATGAAAGGATCATCATGGATTTTGATGATTATTTAATTTTTTTGTTTTACGGCATATCAACCCTTTTCGGTTTATTTAATGCCGAATCAGGTCATTTTAGTAAAATTCTTGTTGCTTCATTTTCTTTATATCTTCAAATATTTATTCATACTGTTTGGTTTGGTTGTTTTATTTAACTGCATATCAACCCTTTTTTATTTATTTAATGCCGAATCAATCATTTTAGTAAATGTTTTTATTCCTTCAAGTTCTTTATATCTTTAAATATTTATTGATAGTGTTTTGTTTAGTTGTTTTGTTTTACGGCATATCCACGCTTTTCGAGTAATTTGATGCCGAATAATATCATTTAGTAATAATTTTTATGCTTCAAGTTCTTTATATCTTCAAATATTTATTCATGGTGTTTGATTTGGTTTGTTTTTTTTAATTTACGGCATATCTACCCTTTTCTAGTTATTTAATGCTTTAAGTTTTGTTAATATCTTTATTAACGGTGTTTAATAGGGGAAAAGTGCTGTTATTGTTTTAGCTTTGCAGAACATGATTGAGTTTTGAAAAGGGAAGAAAAGAAACAATAACACAACTGTTTGCTGCATTCTAAGTCAGGTAGACCCAGATACGAATTTTGAAATATAAATTCTAAAGAATACGGTAGAAAAAAGTGAGACATTATTTTTGGTAAATGTCAACATTTAGATTGTCAATGTTTATGATCTTTTTTTAATTATAACAAAAAAATATGAACTGATTATTTTAAATTTTGGAATGTAATTAATCTTCAACTCGGTAATTAACACAGACATATCATTATTTTTTCGTAAACTCTACCATTTAAGGGGAGCGTCGACCCCAACCTGCCCCCAAATAATTGTAAAACGTTTAAGTTAGATACAAAAAAAACTCATAGCAAATTTTGAGTTATATTAAATAATATTCTACTAAAATATATATATATATATATATATATATATATATATATATATATATATATATATATATATATGATTATATGAAGCTCCCTTTCTTTGGTAGAGCTTATTCGTAAGGACATCGCCAATTGCCACTACCTTTAAAATAGAGCTTATCAGGTAAAACTAATTCGAGCTCTCGGCATTTGGCCATATTAACATTGGTAGTGTTGCGTGATAGCGCAGGGGTAGAGGCGCCGAATGTCAGCTCGACGGTTGAGTTTCGATGCTGGCTTAATGCACGAGCTGATCTAGTCGCAACGAAGAGATGTGATTCAGCGAAACAGTATGTATGTTAATTGTAATATATATTTATATTATGTATTTAGGCAGCATTTTTTCATTCCTGCAAACATTGTTTTAACAGAATTCGTTTTTTTAATCATACCTTCTTTTCAATTTTTCAACTAGTTTTTTTGTAATTTAAAGCAAAACATTTAATAAACGTTCCATAGGTTCAATGAACGTTTTCGATTCTTCGTCGAATAATGCCTAGGTATCAAAAGCAAATGGACAAAAAGGTTGGAGAAAGAATAGTATTTAAAAAAGACAGCGAGAGAACGTCTTTCGCATTGTTCTGGAAAGTGGTTGACGATTTAAATTTAGCAACGCCGGATGGCATAAAAGAACAACATCGCATTACGTTAAGCATTTTACAATGTCACCCCTGGTTTCATATGTGATGTTGTTAATTTTAGGTTGTTGTGTTTTTATGTAGATAGCTTTCAGTATTTTAATTTTTTTAAATGCGAAAAACCTTGTGTGCGTTTCTCTGCTGTTTTTTTATTCTCTTCTTTCTTCAGCTTGTTTTGTTCATTTGCCTATGACACCTGAGGAGTATTCGACAAAGAATCGAAAACGCTTGTGAAACTTGTGAAACCTATGGAACATGTGTTTCTTTTATTTTTATACAAAAAATACAATCAGAAAAATTGAAAAAATAAAAAAAGGTATAATTAAACAGACAAATTCTGTTATTTTCAACATTTTTTTATAAATCTCTCTCTCTATATATATTGTTGAATATAAAAGACAACTCATGTCTAGATATCCTTTGGTAGATCCTTCCAATAGTCCGAATTAGGATCTTAGTTTCGGAGGCGAATTGGCTGATTAATTTGCCATAATTTGCATCTCGGTCCATATATCAGAAGCCTTATATGTACAAACAAAAAAAACCTAATATCAGTGAACTGTTCATAGCTCCGATATAGTTCGTAGTTAGTACATAATTCCCGCCAAAAACTTTCTATAAATATTAGCACATGGTCTAGACTTGATTAACTTCATTCCCCCGAAGATAAAACCAGATGGGTCCGAAAGTACTTGGGAGACAAATGCAAATTATGACAAATTCATCAGTCAATTCGCCTCCGAGACTAAGATACTGATTCGGACTATTGAAAGGATCTACTAAAGAATATCTAGACATGAGTTGTCTCTTATATTCAACAATACTTGCCTGCAAGAGAAGATGCTGCCTAGACACACACACACACACACACGCACCCCCCCCCCACATATATATATATATATATATATATATATGGGAAAAAAGAAACAATGTTTCAGACAATATGTAAAAATAAAAATGGAGTAAAGAATAAGCAATTCAACAACTAACAAAAATAAACTCAAAAACTCATGTTGTAAAGTTCCACCGAAATATTTCGGCCGAAAATGGTCGTATCTACGGCCGAAATATCTCGGTGGAACTTTACATGAGTTTTTGAGTTTATTTTTGTTAGTTGTTGAATTGCTTATTCTTTATTCCATTTTTATTTTTACATATATATATATATATATATATATATATATATATATATATATATATATATATATATATATTAATCCATCCCAATATATACACTACTGAAATATTAACCCGTCTTTAATTTTAATTTAAAAAGATTTAACCTGATAAAATGTAATGGTTTGTTAGATGTATTATAGAAATCGGCATGTTTATATTTTGTAAGTATTAATGTTTTTAGAAGTAATGTTAAGTAAGCTAAATACCCTTTATTAATACATAAACATATATATATATATATATATATATATATATATATATATATATACAGACACATAGGTAGATAGATGATTTTAAATTTGTATCCATAAACTATTATAACATTCTACATAACAGACTTACCCTGAAGCGCCCATTCTTCCAGTGGTAGTACCTCATGTAATCGTGCATGATTTCATAGAAGCAATCGCTGATGTAGTCACACCTCATCATGTCCATGGAACTCCTGGGGTAGAAATCTGCAAAAAGGATTACGTATTTATTCATTCATATAATATAATCTCTATTTTGGTAAATCTTCGTAATAATCAGTTTACATCATAATTCTCTATCTTTGCAATCTACTATCAGATCATGTATGAAGTACTGTTGTCATATTTCGGCTGATGAATCTCTGTCTCATTTGAAGGTTCTTGGTCAGGTGCAGAAACGTATCTGCAATTTGATTGGCCACACCCTTTCTTCTTATCTGCCCCCTTTCTCTAACATACGTGCTTTTGCTAATCTCAGTCTTTTCTATAAGTACTATTATGGCATGTATTATTTAGAGGTGTGTAATCTATTCCCTGCTACATTTGTTCCAGCTCGTTTGACTTGTTGGTCTAGTAGTGTGTATCAATTCACTGTTTTGATACCTCATTGTAAAACATCTTCCTATTCCAGTAGCTTTTTTAAAGAACTACAGGCTTGTAGAACTCTCTTACTGTTGACTGTTTTCCTCCTTCTCATAGCCTTATTCTTTTCAATGTACATCTCTCGTTTTTGCGATAATCATATTTTGTTCTCGTTAGCTCCTTACATCATGTGGAGTCATGTCTTGTCTGGAGCGATTTCCATTAAAAACATTCAATCATTCGACGAGTCCTTTATCATTAGTTTTTAATACGTTATTGATTGATAAAAATATGATTTCTTTTTCAGTATCGTAAAAGCATGTTTCGAGGAATATTATATCACATTTCCAATGCGTTATATACATGAATTATTGTATATAATGATACTTTTTAAATTTTGCTTAAAAAATCTACTTGAGAAGATATAGATAAATCAACTTACTATATTCACGTGCCAAGTACCTGCAAATGGCCATGGTCTCGGGCATCCTCATGCCACCGTCCATCTCAAGACAGGGCAGGTAATTACAGGGGAAATCTGGAATGAAAGAACATTAAAATCAACATTGTTATGAAAAACTTACTTGTCATTTATCAGATTTGAGTACAATTAAGCAAGCTTTTGCATAGAACATGATCAAATAACATTGCCTTGCTTGATATTAATTAGCTGCGTGTCATTCTTATATTTCTTTTATTTTTGGGGTCGGTTTGTAAATACCAACAAAATATTGTCACGGACATAAGACATATTCTTTATTGGAGTAACATCATGTAAGATTCCTTATGAACATATAATAAAACTGTTACGTATTTTATACATTTTTGTTTTTAATTATTAACCACACATATAGTTGTTTTTTTTAGTATATATCATTCACATCCTAAAATAGTTGCGTTATAAAAGACTTACATGCCATTTATCCAGTTCGAGTACCATTAGGCAAGATTATATATATAAAACATAATAACAATGTCACATAATGTGTACATCTTGTTGATATTAATTACTTACATATATTCTTGCCTTTCTACATTCACATTCAACGTGGATTCACATTGATTGTGTCATTAAAGACTCACTTGTCATTCATATTATTTGAGTGCCAATCAGATACATTCTTATTTAAAAGAAACATTCTGGCATATTACTTCTTCATATTAATCAGCCACCTCTTGTATTAATTCTTCAAATCGTGTGGTAGTACAAGAATACCAACAAAATTAAATAAGAAATAAAAATGGCAAATATATAATTGATGATTCGTTTTTTAAATTAAATGCCCATAGTGCGTGTCTTTTAAGTGTCATGAGGTCATACGATAGTTTCCCACTCTTTTACGCAGCCTTTTGCATCATTGCTGTACTCTGCAAGATTTTTCATGCTGAACCGGTTGAGCAGTAGAGGGCAGCCAAGATAGTATTGCATCGCATATGGTTGTTTCAGTTTTGTAGCCTAATCTAGTCATATCAATTTTTGATCGCCCCATCCCCGTTCTCAGGTGGTTAAGAATTTTCAAATTGAGCCAAGATGCTTCTGAACCGGGATGAAGGATATCAGAGGGGAAGATTTCCATGTCAATAAAAGGGGGTTATTCTCTCGCTCTCTGGTTCACAGCTGTAGTCTGTTTTTTCCTGAGATGTTGTTAGGGGATCAATATTGCCGAGGAAGCTTCTCCTTGACTTTAGTCGTTGGACTATTGGTTCAAGTTCATTTAAGAGATGGCGTTCATGACTAATAGCTTTTGTGATCACTACTCAGCGGGCAACGTCCCGTCTCACATCATAGTCTAAAAGAACTGCATTTATTCATTGTTTCTCATTCTATTGTTCAATTAGCACATTGTGTCCTATTAATTGTACACAACACATTCTATACAATAGGTGTTAACTTGGATATTAAATGGCGTGAAATGTTTTTTTCGAATTTATTTACATCAGGATTGATAAATTAGATTAATCGATTATTTAGACTGCAGTTCTCATCTTTGTTTTATTTTCAAAATCTTTCGACTAGTGTAACATTCAGAATTGAAACGATAGAGGAGAACAACGAAAAATAATAATCAGCGCCTTTGTTGGGCAATAATATCCTCTTATTTAAACATCGTGTAAATTTTTTTAAAATATGGTAGCCAATAATTATGAGTCATAATAGTAAAAAAAATATATATATATAGTTATAAGTAGCAATAATATACATTTACGTAAGATTAGATTTAAAGCTCCCACAATTCATACTAGAATTTTACAGATGGACTAGTGACGTAATGGTTAAAAGTGTTCATTAGCAATCAGTTAAAAAGGGTCACTGTTTACCACAGGTATTAATGTAATGATGAAGAATAACATGAAAATAAACGCTCTTACCCAGTATGGCTGACAGGATGAGAACAATCTACCAACGTGTATGAATTGAAAACTTTAGTTCTAAGTTCCTTAAAAGTTTTCTTTGTTCGACACAAAGATCCACGAGTTCGAGAGAATGCACACGAAAAGAGTTGGAGGTTATATCGGCTGAAACGTTTTTAAAATAACAAACAAGAAGAGAATCGTACTCGGAAAAATCTTACATGGTTGATATGCCATAAAACCCACACGCTATAAATTGAACACAAACATCATTGATATAAAAATGCCCTATATTTTAAGCTGTAAATACTATTTTAATATTGTGAATATGTTTTACAAATAAATAATAAATGAACTCTAGATAGAACGAAAGTAAATTTATTCTATCACAAATTCTCTTTAGCTTGTCTACATCTACATACAGGAAGAGATTTTTACTTGGCCTTTTGGCCAAGATCAAAGTGTAGTATCTGTTCCGATGGATACTGCACCCCATAGACTGGTATTGTCTTGGCCTTCGGGGCTTGATTTACGCCGGTCTATGGGTCTGTCCTGTGCAGTTCTAGGAGGTCCACCTTCCCAGGCTTCGCCTCCCCTCTTTGGGGAGGAGTAAGTTTATTGCTTACTGCCTGAGGCGTCCCTACCGGGGAATGCCGACGGGGCTGCCCAGGCAATTTTTAAACCCCACTTTCCCGACCCGACCTTGGGTCACATCTTACTTGTGGGAGTAAGATAAAAACTGGCCTTGTGCCTAACTCCTGGAGAGGAGTAAATCAATACATACAGGGAGAGATTAAAGTAAAAATGAAAGTAAAAAGACTAAGAAATAAACCGTAGTAACCTCTAATGTTATTTTGGCATTCTCCCCAAACACTATTGGGAGTACATGCATTGGCGTAATAGATACCACCACAGAAATCTAGTTAGAAACCTTTATGGAAAGACATCGGGTACTCACAGGAAAGACCACGAGAAGGTTGCCAACATCCCTTAGTGACAATGGTATTGTGGAACCGACTAGATTCGAACTTGGAACACCCAGGTCTTCAATCCGTGTCGATATCTACTTAACCACCGTCACCTCTCAGGGAATTGGCTATGGAGAGTTTAATCATTCTATTATGCACTAATATTGTTTAGGAAGGCATAACAGACAGTTTCCTGCAAGTATAGATAAAACAGCAACAAGGATTTCTTTTAGATAAGAACTGATAATTTCAATTATTCCGACAATTATTCTTATATTGGTTTTTATTCTCACAACGCTTCAGCCGATGTAACCTCTGACTTTCTTTAAGTGTATCCTTTCGAGCTTTTCGAACTTGGAAAACAAGACTTATTTAACACCTCTCCAGAGGAGATTAGCCACAAGGTCAGATGTGGTTTGAGGCAGCCAGCACACTAAGATAACCGAACTCTTGCCTACACAAATGCCCGAGCAGCAACGTCGGCATTCCTCTGGTAGGGATGCCTCAGGCGAATAGCAATGAACTCACCTCTTCTTAGAGAGAAGGCAATGCCTGGGAAAATGGTCCTACTAGGACTAAACATAACCATACCTCAGCCCAGCAGCAACAAAGTCACTGTCGAACTGACCGCCGAGGACGTATCCACCGACTGGTACGAAATTCTACCTAAGCTGTGCCTGGTGGTGTAAATCTTGATATTTCATTTGGGACCCTATATACGCCTGCATTTACACAAATACGCATACATTTATGCTCGCACAGAAAGTTTGTCAAAGACAATCGTACCCGGAACATGATAATACATGAACTAGTTTAAAAAAAAACAATTATGTCGTATTCATTGACAATCGTTCATACGTTTCTGGATATCGACTTTCAGAAAATTATCTAAAAGTCGAAGTTCTCGAATTACAAAGAAAATTGGAAAAATGTTCTTTCAAAGAGATAATGATTGATGAATATATAGAAATTGGCTGATACCTATATATATATATATATATATATATATATATATATATATATATATATATATATATATATATATGCACCCTGATAAATATAGATGGAATATTCAAATACTAATATACAAATAAATCTAGGGAGAAAACTAGATACCAATCTATTATATAAAATAATTAATACGTTTGATAGCAGGTAGATAAAACATATATATTTTATTAAATTGTAACCTGACCAATCAATAAAAAAACGAACTAAAATGATTTGGGACATAATAGCTAATCATCTTTAAAAAAACAATAAAAGATTGTTACCATTCCTGCAACGATCCCAGTCGGAGAATTCGTATCTCTTGTCCATGTATTTGACGCCGGCCATATGGAACATCATACGCATGCACTCGGCACGGCCGCGGCCATTGAAGTAATGGAGAGTGTAGTTAGGCATGGCTGGATTCGTTGTACTTCTTCGAGCAACTGCAAGTTAAGTTTTGCTGACAACGACACGAAAACCTCTGAATTTATACACCGCGGGGAAATGAAGTTATTAGTGCCAATGACGGGTTGATCGGAAATGGATCCAAGGCCGGCTATTCAATTTTCCCCAACTCAAAGTTAATTAATTTACTTGTACTTTAAAGAAAGTTGTGACTGCACATTTTAAATTAGATTCTTTGTTTCAGCATTTGTTTTCGGTTGTTAATTGATCCGATTCAACTTCAGGCTTTTAATTATTTTGTTAAATATAAGACATTTTTGTAATTGTTGTCCCGTTGAAGTAAACACAGCTACGAAGAAAAGGAAAAGCAAACTGTATTTGTGTAAAAACATCAGACGTTTTATAATATTCCTGTCAAAATTCTCTAAATATGAAACAAAATTGTTGTATTCATTTTTTAATGGAAATTGAGTTTATTTAAACTGAGGAGCATGCCAAAGGAGTGAGAAAAGTTTTTTCTTTTATTTAATACTAGCAAGGCTACCCGGCGTTGCTCGGGGTCATAAAAACATAAAATAGAAGAAAAATCGCATGTGTTTCATCTTTCTATTCAAACTTCTATTTCTCTCCCTCTCTCTATAGTCGTCTCTTTATCTTTCTACTTTTCTCTTCTCTTATCGCCCATTTCACCGCTACTTTCTCATTTTGCCTTTTGAGAAAGCTGTTTCTTCCCCACCATTCCTCTTACGTTGCCCAGGCCAAAAGTCTTCCATATTTTTTTTAATAAGTACCCCCTCTGTCTGCGCTTTCTATATAGGTGCATATCTCCACCCCGGTGTACATACTATATAGGTACTTATCTCCGCCCCGGTGTGCATACTATATATGTACCTAACCCCGCCCCGGTGCACATACTATATACGTACCTATCGCCGCCCCGGTGCACGTACTATATACGTACCTATCGCCTCCCCAGTGCACATACTATATACGTACCTATCTCCGCCCCGGTGCAGATACTATATATGTACCTATCGCCGAGTAAGAAAAGTGTTTCTATTATTTAATACAAGCACATAACATTGAAAATGACATTTGCATCTAAAGTGTGACAAGCGTAAATGTCGGACACATAAATGCAGACATTTGAAAATGATATTCTAACGCGTGACAGAAAGACTGACGGGAACATCCACGCATGGAACTTCTGTTTATTTAATAAAGATTAAATATGGAAAGAGTAATCATAAAAGTAAACATATTACTTGTTACGAGAATAAGATTGTATATATATATATATATATATATATATATATATATATATATATATATACATAAATTTGAAAACTTTTCCGTTTTGAAATAAAGTTTATTAACTGATCGAAAATGGTCGTATCTACGGCCGAAATATCTCGGTGGAACTTTACAACATGAGTTTTTGAGTTTATTTTTGTTAGTTGTTGAATTGCTTATTCTTTATTCCATTTTTATTTTTACATATATATATATATATATATATATATATATATATATATATATATATATATAACGATAGTATAATATATACAAACATGTCAAAGCTACACATAAAGTGGAAATGTTTCGATCGCTGTTTAACTAAAGATAATTCTCACAGGCTGGTAAAACGTCTTCTTTTTCAAATGTTCATATTGATTACTTACATATAAACACCTGAAGTTTTTTTTTACAATTCTGACGCGATAGCGACTTATTAAAGCTGCGATCGAAACATTTCCAATTGATGTGTAGCCTTGCTTTGTTTCGTTAAATAACACTATTATTATAAATAAATAGCTTTATTTATAATTGAGCAATTTTATACAGTAGAAATTCGTAGATTGTATATTCCGCGGATAAAATCTTTATCTGGATTTGTATACACACACACACACACACACACATATATATATATATATATATATATATATATATATATATATATATATATATATATATATATATATATTTAGGCAAAGGTTGCCTAAATGAAAACATGCCTAAATACACACAATATTTATATATATATATAATTATCATTATTATGCACATAAAAGTAATATACGTACGCGATTTATAATTTTACAAATCGTCAGCTCGGCTCGACAATGACAGCGACCTGAAACCACTACCATGAAGCCCGTGGCTTAATAATTTACCGCTGGTCCAGGGCTCCTGCCAAATTTTATGTGTGATTTTTTGCGATTAAATCTAAGTTTTTATATGCTATTGTTTTTGTTAAGCGGTATTGAGCGAATGGACGCCGTTCAATTACATATCGCTACCTTAGCGGTGTTAGGAATATTTCCATATTTAAATGTATTTTACTGCATTCTGTCGCCCCTCTTTTGTGAATAATAATAATAATAATAATAATAATAATAATAATAATAATAATAATAATAATAATAATAATAATAATAATTATTATTATTATTATTATTATTATCATGATGATGATGATGATGATGTTGTTGTTGTTTTTATAATGTATTATTTATTTTTATTTTTACACACATAATACAAATTTCAGAAATTTCTACACAAAAACAAAGGATTGTTATTATAAAAGAAGTCCGTTTATTATGCATGCGTTCAACATAACATTTGAAACTGAAGCTTTACAGAAAAATCAACGGAGGAATATATCTACTTATACAAAGTATTAGCCATCTTCTTCTTCTTCTTCTTCTTCTTCTTCTTCTTCTTTATTCGTGTGAATCAGATAATTCTAATGTTAGCATTAGTTTCCCCGATGTTTGTTTTGTTAGAAATCTTTCTGGAAAGACATCGGGCACTTACGGGAAGGGCCACGAGAAGGTTGCCAACATCCCTAACTGAAAGTTGTACTGTGGAACGTAACTTGGAACACCCAGTGTCACTTAACCACTGTCACCTCCCATGATTAGACATAATATAAGTTATCTAAATGAAAAAAAAAATCGAAAGTCAGCCCCTTCTCCCCCACTAACGTGATGTCAAAACGACTTATTTCAAAGTAATTAAACTGCTTATGTATATGCGATATAAGTTGCAAGGTAAAATAATTTAAAAGTTGGTTTTGAAAAAAAATCATTTATTAAGTAGTAATTGTTTTTGTTTTTTTTTTAATTCTGTGTTTTGATATAAATATAACAAATAGTTTTATCTAGTAAAACTTGCTTTCTATTCTTGACAACTATTTAACAAGTGGTGCGTAAGAAATCAGACGATCAATAAAGTACCATTTGAATTCTTGAAATAGAATACAACATTTTTGTATGCATTTTGTATCAATAATTTTAACTGGCCAAGGGAGAGTGTAAAGTATTGTAGGTTATTATGTCCTAAAACAAGTAACAAGAACTGAAATATAAAGAACCTACTGTGAATTAGAAACAAGTTTCATAATGGACATTCAAATGTAGGAGTTGACCAGCGAGATGTTTGTTCACATTACATTTAAATGTTTTCATGTCGGTAGAGTCAAGGAAATAAGTAACAGTGCGGTAATTCAAAAGGCTGGCCGTCTTAGGAAATAAGTTATATGTGTAGCAGGTTTTTATGTCCTAAAACGAGTGACATCAATACGCGTTTTAATTAAAGCTTGAAAGAAAGATCGATCGATTAAAAGAGATGATATCTATATATTTTTTTGCTTTAGTTCACAAAGAACAAGACACATTGTCACTGAGAAATAAGGGGCTGCTGTGAATTAAGAACCAGATTCATAGGGGGCATTCAAAAGTAAAAGTTGTGCAGCGAGATGTTTGTTCACATTACATTTAAATTTCTTCATATCGGTACAGTCAGGGAAACAGGTAACAGTGTGATAATTTAAAAGGCAGGTCGTTTGAGGAAATAAGTTATTAGAGTAGAAAGCCATCCGGAATTTGAGAACCTTCACAGTGAATAGGTGGGATTTAGATGATTGTCGGGTTGGTCGGGACCAGAGCAGCAAGTTCGTTGGAGAACATTCTTTTGTAGTACGTGTAAAGTAAGCCTAGGGATTCAATATTGTAGCGATTTAAAAATACGCTAGGGATTGGTTGTCAGTGTGGGGCTATTGGATTAAATACTCTTTTTTGGACCTTGTCTAAGAGGGCAAGATGGAGATACTAGTTGTTGGTGAATCAGCACAGATGTGATAACAATACTCTATGCATGGGCAGGTGGTGTCCTAGTAGATATATAGAATACTGGTATGTGTGAGAAGTTTCCTAGCACAGTAAAGCGAGCCCCCTTTCTTTGCAACAGTCTTGGCAGTATCTTTATGTATTTGTTCCAATTAAGGTTACTTTTGTATGTTAGGCCGAGGAGTTAAGATGGTTGACCCTCGTGTAGGGTTTTATTAATCATGGCAATCATTGGTTGAAAATGTTTCTTGTAATCTTTGAAAGAAAAAACTTCGTTTTAGTAGCATTAAATGTTAGCATCTATTTATGTCTCCATTCAACTACAGACTGGATATCGTTTTTTTAGGGTTAAGTCATTGCGTTTGGATGTACGGACATCAAAGACAACCTGGATCTTTCTGTTGGATAGGCATTATCTAATTACATTAAATATTCGTCCAATTATACCATACAAATTGAATTTCATTAGAAGTCCTTGTCAAAGGCTTTATATATATCGTGGGGCTATCGTCTTAGCTTCACCTGCAATAATTAAGTCATTGTTAAGGCTGTTAACACTGATTTTCGAATTTTATATTATAATTTTAGTATGAATATTTTCTATTTTTCCTACACAAAATACAGATTTATGCTTGTACATATATAATGGCTATTCCTATAACAGGCCGCGAGATCTAACATTTGGAGTCTCTGATTGGAGGCAAGTTTTACAGCCAGTCAATAGACATCATTTTACCTGCCAATACTTAACTGTCATTGCTCCGATAAAAATTTAATTCTCAAGGGATTCTAACCATGGCCATGATTAAGTACACATTTTCTAAAAGAAATACCTGCAATATTGAAATACAAATAAGAAGTATGAGAAATATATGTAAATACTTAGCATGAAAGAAAGAAAAAAACTGCTAACGATAAAAAGAACTGTTACGTCCCTGTGCTTGTTTAACAAGTATTTCAATGGAATTTTCTCCAACGAACTTTCTTCTCTATTGCCTTCTAGGCCCAAATACACGCATACACCCAACAATCATCTAAATCCCAACCATTCCCTATATAGATCCCAGATTCCGGGAAGTTTTCTACACGCGTAGCTTCTTACTTCTACCTGCTAGACTTAAGAATTCCCTCCCTGCTTCCTGTTAACTTTAGACTACAAACATGTATGTACTGTGAACATATATCTAGCTGCAGAACTCACTACGTAAGATGCCCATATGAATATTGCCCTTAATTCGAAGCAGCCCATTACTCCTCAGTAGCAATATTCTCGATTGTGGGTTAATTAAAGTAGAACAGAAATGTGCAAAGAGACCGACCGACGTATGAGTTTCTGTTGAATTATATTTAATTAAATATGGCTTGAACAGCCTAAATATAAACACGAGGAAATAATAACTACTAGCGGGATCCGTGTAAATTACACGAAATGATGTTTTCAATACTAATTATCTTGTTCCTAACCTATATATGTTTGAATAAAATATGTTAAAGTTTTACTTGTATATTTATTAAAATGAAAATGACTAATACATGAAACTATTTACAAGACTTCTTTATATACAATATTTCTAGTGAAGGTAATATTTCGACGACTAAACATTAATTTGTAAATGCTTTAGATTAAATTAAATTTGGCTCCAATTCATAAGTAGCATACAAAGATTACGAAGGTCTATGCTTTTGATGTAAGCGTCACACACAAAATATCACACACTGTATCGTATAAGTATGTGTCTTCTCGGTTGTCTCCTCTCTAACTCCTCCCCATTTGTTGTAGAAAAACATCTTAGAGGTTGGTTGTGATCGAACTATAAACCAGTCGGGCCGACGTCAAAAACTCCAATATCGCTAACCGTTGTGCCAAAAGGAAATACTTGAAATATTACGATAATTAGGTGACTTAAATGCTTTTCCAAATCTAGGTGCGGCACGCATGCGCAGAGTTTTTGATGTAAGCGTGTCACACGCACACACACGCTATCGTATTAATATATAATAACTATAACCTTATGTATTTATCTCAAGATAAGACAAAATATATACATCCTTAATGATAACAAAAACGTATGTAAATAAAAAGTGCTCCAATATTATTCAGTCTTTTTCAAATTAAGTATAATTTTTTACTAACTGGATACATGAGAATAATTTATGAACATTTGAAACCATGACAAACAGTAATTTCAACTTTTCTTTGAGAAGGTATTTTGTACTAGGCTTTATTTCATCTTTAAAATGTTAAGGAATTCATTTCTTTAGCCAATAAAGATATCTAAATTACAACAAAGTTGAATTATATATATATATATATATATATATAGTTTTACTATTTCATGTATCCACATAAAATTTTATCAGGAGATATAATTTTTATGTATTAATTTTCAGCATTTACTTCAACAGTGCTCAATGTTTCATAGCTCACTATATATATATATATATATATATATATATATATATATATATATATATATATATATATATATATATATATAAGACAAGTTCATTTGATATTCCAATAATCATTGCTTTCATTTTCAAATTTTATTTTTTCACGTTTTTAAAACAACAAAATATAACATTCCCGTGACATGTACTTTTACAACTCGTTTCCCTGGAGGCGAGACAACAAAAATATTATATCTGCTACACCTCAAAATCTTCAGAAAAATCTACAAATAATAAAAGTTCTTAAATAGAAAAGTCATTGAAAAAAACCTTCACCACACTGTAGCTCATTGAAAAGAAAAACACCTCCACACATGGAAAAAAACTCTTTAGACGCCATCTTGAATTTATTCGGTATAAAGTTAGCACCCCCCCCCCCCCAAAAAAAAAACACGCGGAATTTCGAGAGTTTTTAATTCAGTGATATTCCTTAATATGGTTATTTAATTCTATAATTTATTTATAAAAAGCTTTAATTTATTTATTTAATGAAAATCGCTATCGAACTCGGGAATCTGTATGGAATTTCGAACGGACCATTTTATTTAATCCACAGGGGTTGCATGCTCCCGTTACGTCACGGAAACTGCGAATTACTGAAGACTTCTACTAGGTCATGGCTTACGGAACGAGAGTATACTACCACCGTGAATTAAATAAAGAGTACCGTTCGAAATTCCGTGCATGTACCTAAGTTGTACAAAAAGATTCCCGAGTTCGACAAGATACACTTGAAAAAGGTTGAAGATTCCATCGGCCGAAACGTTGTGAGAATAGCATTAAAGATGATTTGCGAGCTGATTTGAGTTATTATATATCGTTGGGGTTTATTATTACTCTATTTTGGATGTACATGTATGATTGATTAGCTTGACTAGGTGAGTAAGGGAAAGTCTTGAATGTGGACTTAACAATAATGAAGGGAATTAATAAAATTTCATGCTTTATAAGGACGGTTTATTGACAAAGAGTTTTCGTCATTGTCATCATTAGCATCATATAAACCGGTTTAAATGTTGAATCAGGCCAAAATTAATCCTCTGATGAAGATGGGGTCTGATTGTCTAGTTTCTATATAAGTCTCCCGTCCCCTCCATCCTCGTCTTTGGTGACGCCAGACAGAATCTATACCCATGGCATCCCTATCACGTTTTATTACGTCCTTCAAATACGACTTGGGAGTGCCAGTCCTAGTCTTCTCTTCTGGCCTATTCAACTCTCGAACTCTAGCAATCAAGCCATTGCTGCGCTCAATGTTGCCCAACAAACGCAGTCTGCTCTTCGGCATGATGTCCGCGAGGCTTTTTATGTTTACTTGTACGAGCAGACACCCCCAAAAGTTTGCTTTGTTCAGGCTTTACCAAACAGACCCATCCGACCATTGTCTTGTCACTATGATGCTGTTTCTTTCCTTAGTGTGTCGGCAGAGACAGCCCAAGTTTCGGAGCAATACATTAGCATACTTTAACACATCAGGAGTATACACGACCTCTCGTAGCTGTTTGAAGGTGTTTGTGTGTTAGAATTAGTAGCAGCTCTCTAAACTCTCCAGGCAGATTTGCAGCGTGTAGCCGCCG
Organism: Sepiola atlantica; assembly: GCA_963556195.1. Classification (NCBI taxonomy): domain Eukaryota; kingdom Metazoa; phylum Mollusca; class Cephalopoda; order Sepiida; family Sepiolidae; genus Sepiola; species Sepiola atlantica. The sequence goes on from OY744551.1 coordinate 1,134,127, forward strand.
CAGGTTCACAGCCTCAACCTGATGACAGCACGTCTTTAAGGTTACAAACTTTCGTCACTACTTCAAGCTTGTCGTTCGTCACAAGTATTCAGCCCTGTCAATGGTCTGCTATCTATTTGTATTGCTGCGCCAGCGCAACAAACACACTTACAGATGATAAGGTATAAGAAATAAAATCTGTTGACATTTATCGACATTAGATTTGAAAACATTAGATGTAAAGATTACCATGTTTTAGCCCCTATGGAAGCAATATTGTGGCAATGTGTCCGCACATGAAAGGTCCTTGAATTATCATGGATATTCCATGTGATGGTAGGCACGAGGAGTAGGTTTCAAAGCAGACACATACACTATATCTGCCCGTCGCGTCTACGGTATCCGACGTTGTACAAGGAACTAGAACAAAATTATCATCGATGCTTCCGCGGGCGAAACACAATAAGATGCAACGAGCAGTGATGGTCTGTACTATTGGATGCCGGTAAAACCCACTTCCGATGGTAACTGATCTCAGTACAGGGAGGAAGACAAGAAAGAAAGAAAACTATTTGCAGCCGTGGTAAGAAGACAAGTTCTTGCTATGCTAAATAAACATTATATTGACGCTCAGTCGAACACTTTCCGTGAGAATAGAGATAGAATACAGAAAGAATATCTACGTTTCTTTTAGGCAAAATGATTACAGTATGATGTGATAATTTTAAAAGAACGCAGAAATGAATTTATATTTAAATTTATTTGCAGAAAAATAAGAAAATTAATATTTAATGTATAAAACACAATATATGTTCTTGGATAGCAGTAATCTGATTTTAAAGTAAAGTGTATCTTGTTGCAAAATTTATTGAGTTGTGTGTCACAATAAACATGTTCGGACGTTTGTGGTTAAATATGCACCCATTTTGGATGTACATATCATATAGATTAGCTTGACCAGATGAGTAAGGGGAATATTTGAATGCGAATGTTAGTGTCAGTTGTGAGTTATAATGTATTGCACATGCATGTAATAATATAAGTCGAATGTAGATATCATACAAGGTCACACGAGGTCATCGTAGAAGCAGATTGTGAATCGTAGTTATAATCCGCACCTTAGTGAGATGTAAAGGTTGCATTTTGCTTTGTACTATTTCTAATATTAGGAGGAAAATGGAAATATAAAAAATTGTTGTTGTTTTAGTAATTTTAGATTGAGGAATGTGCGAGAAAAAACATTTTAGATAGGTTCACTGACTTAGCGATAATAAGGAAAAAAGAGAAAGATTTATGAAATTCCGGGTTTTGCTCTATCTAGTGTATATCTGCGTTGCCAGATGCTTTGATTTATGTAATATTATAGACATGTTAGAACCTTTGTGGGCAAATGTGACTCGATTTTACATCTACATATCCTGTTTAATAGCTTAACCGACTAAGTAAGGTAAATATTTGAATGCCGATTTCAGTGCCATTGCAGTGTAATTTCAGTGTCATTTAGTCTTTTTTTAGTTACAGTTTATACAATATAGCTTCTTGTTGTCATCTGTCTATCTCGGGAGACAATACAGTTCTGCGCATAAGATTAGTCCGTTATTAAATTGCAGTGTATGCTGTATTGTTGCAGGCCTATCTTGGATCGTTAGGCTCAATTACATTTACTACAGATGTAAGTGGCGCCTGGTTCCGAAGACTCTGATTACCCCTTATGGTGTCTGTGCGCTCTGCCTCTCTTCTGCTGTTGGTCCTCCCTCTCCTCACACCTTTTCGAGCATTCCTTAACAGCACATCTCATACTGATGCGCTGTTGTGTATGCACATCATGTTACATATAAGGTGTATGCGGATATGTAATAAGATCACACGGGGTTATTGGAGAAGCAATATAGTGAACATTAATTAAAATTTAAAGGTTAATGAGATGTAAGTCGATAGCGGTGTGTATGTAGAAGGTGCATTCGGAATGCGACTATGGCTGTCTCATGTTTTAGTTTACCGATGGGTGTATAAACCATAATACGTGTGGAACCTAGCTTTTTGATCGTCTGTAACGAAAATCGCTCAGACGCTGATGTTGGTTTATAAAAAAGATTTATTAATGTAGATAATTAGATGAACTATAAGTCCATAGTAGAGGAGATACACAGACCTCAAAATGTGGAGTACCACGTTTGATAGATAGATAGATAGATAGATATACAGATAAATAGACATATATATATATATATATATATATATATATATATATATATATAGAGAGAGAGAGAGAGAGAGAGAGAGAGAGAGAACGAGAGAGAGATAGGAGAGAGAGACAGAGAGAGAAAGACAACATATTAATAGCTTGTGTCGCGTTTGACCTAGCTACATTGTGCGCCTCCATTCAGGGTCGGCACCTTTTATGCATCAGTGATTTTTGAAGTGTCGCCAGGTAGAGAAAGAATTCTCTTCTTACGTAAGTCACATGATTTAGCCGATTTCCGTTTGTGAGGTTACATCTAACAACTTGGTGTCACTTGTCATTTTCCATTTAAATAATAAAACTTGGTTTTGTAACATTATAAAATGGATGTAGGTAAGGAACGGTGTGTGTGAGGAACTCTCACTTGAAATACGACTATGATTGTTTTAATAATTTGAAAATTGAGCGGAAAATGTAAATATAAACATTTATTAGTTGTGTATATATATGTTGAGGTGTGTGTGAAAAAAACACAATTTTCAGAATTATGGTCATCAATCGCGAGAGTATCGGTGAAAACAATTGCGCTAGTTTGATATCGGTATGAGTGAAGGCTTTATCTTTAGCTTCCTCCAGAGAGTGATGGGGAGCTGACTCTTTATGTAAAGGTGACTGCTGCAAGAGAATGTTGGCATTTTCCCTACAGAAAAATGTAAGATATGAAAAACCTTTTTTCTTGTTTCCACTCTTCATTTGTTTAACGGGAATGAGTCTCTAAGCACATTTCGCATGTTGTGACCAGTAAAAATAGTGGTATCATTTTACATATAAAATTGCTTTAACTTCTGGTGTGACGGTCATCCAGAAGAAACTCCTTGTTACGGATTTAGATATCCTTTAGCTTAAGCAGATACGATAGAGTGCATGTTAATATTGTCAACGTGTTTTTAATGTATAAATATACACGACTACTTGAGTAAGGTTTTATAAACAAAACGTTCCCGCAGGACCAAGCGAAACGGGCAACAAACTACCATCGATTCGATTACATACAAATGGACTATTTCGCCCTTTCATTTTGCTCTGTTGTATCCTTGCAAAAATTACATAAAATATACACATTTACATATAAGATATGAAAAAGCGAAGCAAAGGAGAAGGGACGTCAGAGGCTTAACATGCCAGTAATCTGCTTGCATTTTTATTGTTTTACCAATCTGGTGTATATATTTAAAGTGTTAAAATATAGAATCTTTATAAAGTTTGCTATGCTCATATGTTTATATAATTGTGTGTACATGATACAATCGAAAATAATTAACTAATCATAAATAATGTTGTTACATAGTTAAAGGGGCCAACATGTGGGCTACATTTAGTTTAATCAACGTGCTCTTAATGTATACATAATGTCTAGAATAGCGTACCTGCAAGACCAAGCAAAAACCTACCAGCCACTGAATTATGTAATTCAAACCCAACCCAAACCTTACCCTAACACAAACTCTAACCCTACCTCTAACCCTTATTAATACCCTAACACTAAACTCTAACCCTAGCTCTAACTCTAAACCCTAACCCTAACCATTAACCTTAACCCTACACGCTATCAAAGTATTTTATACCAATATTGACGATGGACAATTTCTTGCTTTCATGAATGGTCTGTTGTATCCTTGTTATATGCAGAGAATACACTTTACAAATGATAAAACAATCATTATTAATCTAGTAATGCAATTAAGGGATACAAATGTTGGCTACATTTATTTTAATATAGTTTCATGCAAAGCTGGTAAAAGAGATACATATGATTGTGAAATCATAGCACGAATACATATATTAATAAATATTTCTATAATTTCAGTCTTTAGGGGATATTTTAAAAGGGTTTTAAAGGAAAATATGGACACAATCTTCCATCTGAAAAATCAATTGCATTTTATCCAAAGTGATTATGAATCAATGAAGCAAGACTTTAACTTACGGCTTAAATTTTCGACACTTTCTAGAATCTTGTTCCTTTGTTCTCTCTCTCTCTCTCCCGTGCAAAACGCACTAAATCTTTGGTCATTGTTTCATGTAAAATAAGATTGTTAGAACTAGACTAGTGTCCTTTCGTTATTGTTCATAAGAGAAGATGCACCAGCCGACGGAGACGAAACTCGGGTAAGTAACACTCTAACACATATAGTAAATTCTATTACAACATTTTCGGAGATAACAAAAGCAGGAATTCAACAAATACAAAAACAAAACAAATTTTTTTTCATAAATGCAGATAGTTTTTATTTAGCAAATAACATTTTCTATTTGTTTCTTCATATATTTGCAGAAAGGAAAGAGCAGATGTTAATGTTAAGGTTTTGTCTCAAAGAGAAACAGCTCCTATATATATCCATTTCTTTTCAAAAAAGACTAAGCCTGATTCCGTTATCTCAGATCATGTTTACCAGCAGGTGTTGCAACGGCTTTTCAGGTAACCGCACATCTTGGGGTGGCTGGAGAATCGGTTGTACAGACCCATCATTTTAGGATAGCTGCTGAACATATTCTGGTTCTCCCTGTACATGTTCTCCATGCAGCAATAGAACATCATGTCGCACCACATCATCTGGAACAAACAAAAAAGATGAGAATTTTAAGAATTGATTCTACTTCGTAACACACATGAACTGAGTATTTTAAATGATTAATTATTGTCTCAAATTATCAGTAATGAAATAAAAGTGTTCCACCTAGCTTAAAGCATAGCTCATCGTGAAAATAGAATTATATTGCTTCAAATTTTTAACCAATTATATTGACTTACAAATTCGGTTGCTTGTTTTCCCGAAGTTTGTTCTATTAATTTAAATTAGCAACGCACGGCATTGTTCGTTCACAAACAGATTTTAATTCATTTACAACCGTACAAACATATCTCCTCCAAAAATGCCACACATCGAATCGAAGACAAACGTTTATTTGTACGAATATGATTGCATTTGAGAAAAGATTGTGAATTTTATAAACGATTTTTGACATCACACTCTATTTCAGGTAAGCATATTTCAAGCAAAATAACTCCTTTAAATAACTCCGAGTCCAGCATCAACAGTTTTAAACAGGGTATTAAGTGTAAAACATTGTCCTATCGGGCGATGTGTATTTATTTGTATAAATATATCTATCCAGTCATAAAAAAGTGATCTAGTCAAGAACTGCCGGAAGAATTCATTCCAAGTATGTAGGGATATTTAGATAGCAAACTGCAAATCCAAAAGCTCCTCGCATGCAATCTATTTCCATAATGAGACTTTTCTTTTCTTTACTTTCGTGTTGTATTCTATACCGATGCATAATATTTTATTTTTACTTTTTTTTTATTAAACTTTCTAGTTTAAGATTTTTTCATTCGTCTTTTTTTACTTTAGGGATTTAGACATTCCACTCAGCTATCAATATTATTTGTGTATTCACAATATTTAGATACAAAGTATTTATATTCAATTAAATAAAGAACAATAAATTTCTAAAAAGCACATAGGAATTAAATTTAAAAAAATTTTTTTATTAGAATAACGACCAGTAATGGAAGTTACTATATAGTTTTGTACTAACTATTATACACCTACACCAAATATATGTATTAATTCATGTGAATTCCAATCAAAATCAGTAAATGGCTAATAAACACCGGTATTGATTCATATTTAAACCGTTTACATTTAAAAAATATTAAAAAATAAATATACATTAATTAAATATAAAAATAACTAAAAGCTATTTTTATTATTTAAAAGATAATCGCAGTTCAAATATATTCTCCACTTACTATTACATATATATAATCAGGATTACCCAACGTTATCTGGGATATAATCGAGATTAATGCTATGCTCTCTCCAATCGCTTGGGTCACAAATATAGTAAGAAGATGCTGAGATGTTTGTAAAACTTTCATAAATAATCTCTTATACATATGATTTAAATTTCATTAAAATTAGATATACTTATTTAAAGTTTCAATGAGTTTCTGTCTCAATGGGTTACTTAGATAAAAGGGCACGAATATATCCGGAACATAGAGTTTTACGTAAGAATTCGGAACAACTTTTATTGTTTTATCTGGAAAAATTTAACATATGATATATATTTATCAAAAAAAGATATATGAAGCATTTAAAAAAGAGATCATTAAGTTAAGAAGGACATTTAGAAATTCCGGAATACTTCCATTCTCTTCCCCAGAATATGTTATACATTTAATTTAAATTATATACAAAATAAAGATATTTTATGCCCTGATAGCTCCCTTAGTGGTACAATTAAAGAGTCGGGAACACTTCCATTATTATAAATTTAAAATAAGAATACATTTTCTTTTATTTTAAGTTGTTTCTTTTTACTTTTTATAGGGAACATATAAACCTCACACACATATGCACACATACATTTAATGCAATATATATATATATATATATATATATATAGTCATCCACATACAGACTGCTTAGCTGTTTCACAGCTCATCAGTGCGGCTAGACCAGTTAGTCTGGATTGAAACTCGACTGTCGAGTTGACGGTCGGTACTTCTAACCCCTACGCTATCATGCGACACTGACTGAATGTAAGATATAGCTCAATGTAAACATTGCAATTGCCGTGGCTCGAATTAGTTTTACCTAATGAGCTATGCCTTAAAGCTAATGGCAGTTGGCGATATCCTTACAAATTAAGCTCTACTCCGGGAGGGAGCTTTATATATATATATATATATATATATATATATATATATATATATATATATATATATATATATATATATATATATATATATATATATATATATATATATATATATATAATACGTATGTAGAGTACCATTTGTATTAATCTCCGATAATCTTATAAGTTATTAGTTTCTTCAGAGTTTTTAATCCAAAGTGTTTAAACATTCGTAAACGAATAACTTCCGTTACGGTAGACGTTCAAACTTACCTGGTCACCCATGAACCATTGGCTTCCACCATTGCGCATGCACAATGTCCTCTCCATGAAGGGCATAACACGGTTGAAGGTGTTCATGTATCTCCAGTACATGTAGTTCTGCAAAACAGAGAAACCATGAATAGATTTAGCGTGTGAGTATACTTTCTGTAAATATGATTCTGAAAGGGTAATACATCCCGATGTAATTTATGTAGTTTTTTTATGCAAAAAACTTTAGAACATTTGTTGGTATTGTTTGACAATGCGATTAAAATTCACAATACAATTACATCAGTATCTGTGAAACCACAACCAAAAAACGAAGATTGTAACTTACATCGTAGTTGCTGCAGTTGCCTTCTCCACCGAAACCGTAGTCGTTCATGTTGTACTAAAAGCAAATAAAGATGGCGTCATTCTCTTTTTAAAAATCTTTTGTAAATATCGAAAATCATGAGAAATATTAATTCAATCGCTAAATAAGTTATAATTTTAATAAACTATTATTTGATTGATATTTGTATTAGTTCGGGTCTATCACTGGAAAAACATAACTATACAGAGGAAAATGATTGATCTTTAATATGAAGGCAAACAAAAAGAATAAAACTATCGAAATAGACAAAATTAAATACACTTGAATAAGCTATCAACTTTTAATAATGCACATTTTACAGCTTGCGTTGTCGTGATAAAACATGCTAGATACTAGATAGTATTAACAGAAAATAGAGTTTTTCTTTGCAGTTAAAAGTACAGTTTTTCTAAAGGCCGGTAGACTTTGATGTAATATAATGAAGTGTATCATCCAGCTTAAAGAACATAAGTGATAGTGCGAGTAGAATGATTGGCAGATCCTGGATCAAGAGATTACCCCATACACTTGTTCTGCAGACTACCCGAGTGAGCGGCACCAAAAAAGAACGTTGTTCGTCTCCAAAGGAGAGTAGAAAGTGGGCCATTTAGAGAGTAGAAAGTTGACCATGGGTTTACTTTCTGCAGCCTCGTAACTCTAACTCCTCTTATTTTGTTCTTTAATCCTCATATTTCATGAACGATGTTTATGACAAAGAGGGAATAATTGCTGTTTACTGAGCCGGAATCTATCCATCTAACACTTATCATTGGCTAGTTCTTGACTTTCAAGTGGTAATTATTTGGGCCCTTACGTCAATTTCTATACGAGCGATTTCTATAAAATAACAATGTGTATTAGGCGCGTGGGTAATATTATCTTAGACAAATGGCGCGTAATGCTGTCTCAATATCTCTCCTTCTCTCCCCACCACTCTTTCTCTCCCCATCTCTCTCTCTCTCTCTCTCTCTCTCTCTCTCTCTCTCTCTCTCGGTGATAACATTTCTAATATGTGTCTCTGATTTCGGGAACTGTATTGTCACTCTGCCTTCAAGCTCATAAAACCTCAATTTAAAAGAAGGTTAATGTGTAGCCCATGTGAATTAAGATGATGACGACGCCGCCGGGTACGAACGACTGCGTGATCTCATTACTCAGACGACACGAGTACTCGACATATAGATGCATCATTAGAAGCACAAACACATTTTATTTCTTCTCAAGCGATCCTTTCTTCCAAGTGTAGTACCCCATGTAATTGTGTATGATTTAATCGAAGCAATCAGCGATAAATCTTACGATGTCCATGAGGCTCTTGGGGTATAAATCGCACCAAAACCCTACTCTATTTCTTTCTATCACGGACACAGTGAACGCTTTTCTAATGTATAGTTCTCTGATTTATAAACCGTACTGTTACTATGTCCTTTAGCTAATAAAATCTACACTTACAAGAATCATCATGTATCGTCTATGTGAACTAATGGATACGATTATGACGACGTTGTGTATCAGTCACGATGCGTATAATAAGATTATACACACCTGACTGACACGACTACCTACCCTATACATGAATAATTAACAACAGTTTTAATATTTGACTCACCCTGAAGCGTCCGTTCTTCCAGTGGTAATACCTCATGTAATCGTGCATGATTTCATAGAAGCAATCGCTGATGTAGTCACACCTCATCATGTCCATAGAGCTCCTGGGGTAGAAATCTGCAACAAAGATTACGTATTTGTTTACTTATCTAAAAAAACGTAATCTCTATTTTTCTTTTCATAAATCCTGGTATATTTGTATAGGATGACTTACCTCACATACGAACCATACAATAATTGTTGCATCTTTTTAGGAATAAGCTGTCAGTCAGTGTGGCGGTATGCATTTTAATTAATGTTCATAAACATTAGTATCAATCGCGAATACGTCTTTGACGATCATTCCGAGAAAGAGTTTGCCGCTGTGGCTTTTACTGGCCCTGCGTCTTGGACTGAGGTATTTTTTCCTGATCAATCCTCCCAGGCTTTACCTTCTCTCCTATAAAAAGTGTTGAGTCGCCTTTACAAGTGAATGCCGACGGGTTGCTTAGGTATATTTTGCGGGGCCAGGTTAAGCTTTCACTTTGTCGCTGTGCTACTGTCCTCACTTTATCCCGCGGTGGGTGGAACGTAGGTACTTAAAGTATATGAATTTGTTGATCGAATAAATAAACGATCATGGAAATATTTGACTTCCGCTATGATTACACATCTCTCTTTATGTGTGTTATTGTCAATCCATAAAGCGGCATAACATATAATTATGTTATTGTTCTGCTTTGTAACCGGACAAAACTGACTTTTTCCGACGCAGAAATACGTGAACAGCAGGACTGAAAAAGCCAATTCAAAACGAACCGGCGTCAAGATCAAATACTTAACAGACATACAAATATAATCTGTTTTATATTCCTTTATATATTTTAATAACATCGAAAAGTGTATGAAATAAATTATTTTTTAAATTATTAACTTACTATATTCACGTGCCAAGTACCTGCAAATGGCCATGGTCTCGGGCATCCTCATGCCACCGTCCATCTCAAGACAGGGCAGGTAATTACAGGGGAAATCTGAAAAAGAAAATGATATTGAAATTAACAATGTTATAAGATACTTACTTGTTATTTATCTGTTTAGAGGTTCAGCTAACCACATTTTTAAATGATACAAATACAATCGACACATATGAATTCAACACGTCTTTTTATATTAATTACCCAACTAGACTTCATTCTTAGGAGACAAATTGAATTTTCAAATTGTTTTGATGGCTTAAATGTATTAATCATAGAATTTCATCATTTTCATTTTAAATAGATGTGAGACGGGAAGTTGGCAGCCGGGTAGAGATCACAACGCTACAAGTGGTGAACGTTATCTCTTTCATGGACGTAAACCAAACGCTCTACGGCTGAAGATAAGGATAAGCTTCCTCATCCTTGTCAAGCCTCTAACAACATCTCACAAAGAGACAAGACTGATGCTGTAGAAACGATTGCTAGAAAATAGTCCTATCCTAATAATATTAGAGTTACCCCTTCTGAGTCTCTCTCTCATTCCTTTCCTTTTTTTTCGATCATCCATTAATTGATAATGGAATATATTTTTTAAGGCTGATTATATATGCGGCACGTCAAACCTGCATATAGTTCACGGTACTCCTTCAAACTGGAGCTGTCATGACTCCGCATTGTCAAATAAATATGATCATCTGCGAAGACATGGTGTTCTCAGGACCGGTTCATGAGTTTCTTAATGAGTACAACTGGAACTAATCCTACCTGTGGAATAGCGAGATTTCTGTTCAGGAGTTTCTCTTCTAGATCCTCCTCGCTCTGTCTATAGCCATGCATATTAACAGGGTAGCATAGAGAAGGATGTAGTTCCTCACGATGAAAAGACGGTCACTCACTATAGAGAGGATATCTTTTTCGCATCGCATAATGCTGGGACGCATAGAGACTGGTCGAGGACAGCCCTGGCAGCCAAGTCGGAAGGTACTACCCCTATTCATATCAACAAGTATTTCATTAATTGTGTGTGATTAATCATAGGTTATTGATATTTTACTTTAACATTAAATCATCAAAATAAATGTACTGTGAATATATAAAAGTACTGTGAATATATATATATATATATATATATATATATATATATATATATATATATATATATATATATATCAGTACTATGAATATATAAAAGTACTGTGAATATATAAAAGTATTGTGAATATATATTAGTACTGTTAATATATATCAGTACTGTTAATATATATAATTATTGTGAATATATAAAAGTAGTGTGAATATATAAACGTACTGTAAATATATATAAGTACTGTGAATATATAAAAGTACTGTGAATACATAAAAGTACTGTGGATATATATATATAAGTACTGTTAATATATATATATATATGATTACTGTGAATATATAAAAGTAGTGTTAATATATAAAAGTACTATTAATATATATAAGTACTGTGAATATATAATAGTCCTGTGAATGTATAGCGTGAATATATAAAAGTACTGTGAATATATATACTAGTACTTTGAATGTATAGCGTGAATATATAAAAGTACTGCAAATTGTAGAAGTTGAGTAAAATATACGCAAGTGATTCTGTATTTCGCAATTTTTAAGTGAAAATTTGTAATTAGTATTATTTGGATTATTCGGGCTACTATACTCACCTTGGTTGTGATGTTGACAGAGCATTCGGCCGATGTAACCTCCGACCTTCCTCAGGGGAAAAGCTTCGAACTTGGAATACTTCTAGTTGAAGTTGGCCGTTTAATGCTTAAAGTTCGACCACTAAAGAGTCACCACTTATCGTACATAAGTCGGAGAAGATCACAAATTTAAAAAAAGCAAACACTTAACAATCAAATACTCAATATTCATTTTTGTAGTACTATATTAATATTAACGATAAGAAACTATAAGAATTTTGAAATAGAAAAAAATATAATTCGCGTTTTAAAATGTTATTCATATCTTTACGAATGTTTGAATATTTATACTATAACAAAAGTTGTTCTAAGAGATTGAAAAATATGATTCTTTAAACATGTTCCTTACCATTCCTGCAACGATCCCAGTCGGAAAATTCGTATCTCTTGTCCATGTATTTGACGCCGGCCATATGGAACATCATACGCATGCACTCGGCACGGCCGCGGCCATTGAAGTAATGGAGAGTGTAGTTAGGCATAGCTGGATGTGTTGTACTTCTTCGAGCAACTGCAAGTTTTTCTTTGCTGACAACGACACGAAAACCTCTGTATTTATACACCCCAGGTAAATTAAGTTGTTAGTGACAATGAAAGATTGTCTGGCAAACGTTCCAAGGTCGACTATTCAATATTCCTCAGTTGAACGCGGATAATTTCATTTGTACTTTAATTTAACTAAAACTGAACATTTTTAATGAGATTCTTTTTTTTTAGTCTTTCTTTTTAGGTTTTAATTGATCTTAAATGAACTTAATTTGCTAGAAAAAATGGTTGAGCCATTGTTAAACTCCTAAAAGTACTGTGTTCCTGATGCAATGCTCTACGTATTAAGTTTAAGATATGTCTTATTTGAAGATATATTTAATGTGTAAGGGTTAGGGTTAGAGTTAGGCTTAGGGTAGGGTTAGGCTTAGGGTTAGGCTTAGGCTTAGTGTTGGGGTTGGTGTTGGGGTTGGTGTTGGGGTTGGTGTTGGGGTTGGAGTTGGAGTTAAAGTTAGGGGTAGGGTAAGGGATTAGGGTTAGGGTTAGGGTCACTAGTGGCTTTTAAATTCTTCTTGTACATGAAATACATTTCTTTCTGTAATTGCCGTCCAAAAGGAAATACACCAAACTTCTAAGTTATAACCAAGGCCAATATTCATGTGTCAAAATATACGACGTTTCGATAATTCACATTTCAAATTCTTTTAACAGAAAACAAAATTCCTGTATTCAATCTTTCATGAATTGAAATTGGGTAGACTTTATTTCAACTGGTGAAAATACCAAAATACAGCGAGAAAGATTTTAGGTGTTTGCGTACTACCAACAAAACAGCTTTTTTAAAATGTAATACATGCGCTTATACTGAAAGTAAAATTTGCCACTAAAGCGTGACAGATCGACACATTGGACGCCTATGAATATAAGTATCTAGTACATAACATTTCAAAGCGTGACAGAAAGACCTGCAGACATGTCCACATATAATAATAATTATTATTTAATAAGAATTAAATATGGAAAACTAATCATAAAAGTAAGCTGGTTAATTGTTACCAGATCCAAACATATATATATATATATATATATATATATATATATATATATATATATATATATATATATATATAATGTAAATAAGAAAACCAACACTATGTGATTTGTGTGTTCATCAACGTTTCGTCTTTATTGAAAGACTTCCTCGGGATGAAGAAAGCAATGTAGAAAAATCATAGAGTATATTAATTTTGATTAGTCAGAAAGTTTCCAGACTTTGGCATGACTGTTGACGTAAACAAGCAGAGAATGAAAAACATGATTTTGGTTGTAGTGTTATCAGCAGTGGCCTGACTCCTTCAAAGGACGTGAGATGAATGGTATTGATGGCTTCGACTAATTTATGACTATTTTAGCTAGGAAGTAGATAGGATGACGGGTGTGTGGAAGTATGAGTCTGCCGTTTATCCTAAACTAGGAGAGGGGAAAAGAGGAAAAAGAAAAGAAAAAGAAAAAAAGAGAAAGGTGAAAAGGAGAGGAAGAAAAATAACAAGAGAACAGAAATCATAATAATTTTTGGCTGATTTTGAAACGTAAAATATGATTGAAAAAAAGTTTTGGCATTGGCAGAGAAGAGGGTATCATATTTATTAGTTAAACAATCAAAATGGGTGTATTAATGGAATCCTATTTATTTGATTATTTGATTATTTGATTATTTGATTTGTGTATCATTAATTAATAGTAAGTTTCCTGTAGTACGTGGGAATATGTATAAAAGTGTTTCGGCATAAAGAGAGAGAGGGTATCATACCTATTAGTTTGAATATTCATATAAACACACGCATATATATATATATATATATATATATGTGTGTGTGTGTGTGTGTGTGTGTGAATATGTTATTGTTTTTTTTTGGGGGGGGGGTGATTATGATTTTCTTTTGCTGGCTTTGTCTTCACGTAATTCTATTCCATGCTCTCACGATTCATCAGATTTTTTCAGATCTCGCCTTTTGAATCTTCAAAGGATTTTAAAGTCTTCTTATTGTTTTTTTGTTCTGTGTTTTTTGTTCTGTGTTTTTATCCGTCTGACCTTGGATTGGTTATTTATCTACCTCCCACAGCAGTAACATGTGACATAAGGTCGGAAAGTGGGATTTGATAAGTCAGCACCCTAGAGGAAGAGCACCTATGACCCTTAAAAATTGCCTGGGCAGCCCCGTCGGCATTCCCTGGTAGGAGCCCCTCGGGCGATTAGCAATAAACTAACCCCTTCTGAAAGGGTGAGAAGGCAAAACTGGGAGGGTGGACCTCCTAGCACTGCATAGGACAGATCGGCGAAATCAAGACCCGAAGGCCAAGACAATTCCGGTCCATCGGAACAGATACTACACTTGATCCGGGCCAAAAGACCCAGAAGTATTTGGACTGTTTCTACAACTACCGCTATATTCCCTGACAACTGACAGATAGACTTTCCAACTGTAATTTTTGTTCTAAAAAAAAAAACGTGTATGCCTAGATTAACATGGAAAAACTAGTGTTTTTTTGTAGTTTTATATGTACGTAAAATTAATACATAAATATATATGTATAATTAATAATAATAACATTTCCTATTAAAAAGGGCAACTTAATGCAATATTCTTTTAACGCTTACGAAGTGGAATATATTAAGAAAAATGTTTCTATCGCCAGTAAACACAATAACAAACAAACACACACACACACATACACACACACATATATATATATATATATATATATATATATATATATATATATATATGTATATACATATATTTTATTTATTTTATACGTACATAAAAGTTATCTATGGACACATGTTTCTGTCTCACAGCCGTCATCAACATGGCTAACCTAACCAAAGATTTGACCTTCGATATTGATGTCTATAGTCCAGCGTTTTACCATCGGACCAAGACGCCATGCCTAGAAATATGTACGATTTTTATCACCTAAATATTTAGTGTATTTTTATGTAATTATTTTTTATTGACGAACGCTGAAATCACCAATAAAAATAATTACAAAAAGCTTCTCTTCTTTCACAGCCAACGCTCTGATCCTGAATGTGCTCTAATTAAAATGAATGGTTATTACCTTATGAAGACCCTGCTTTAATAAACTTCTACGACTTATCTTCCTTCCAGACCATAACATAAAAGACTTACATCGAATATGCTGCTAAATTTACTGGAAAAATTGTCGGATCTTTCTACCGCTCCAGAAACTATCTCACTCATGATACAATTCCCTTCTTATATAAGAGTCAAACACGTCTTAAGATCGAGTACTGTTGCCACATCTGTAGATATACTGCTTGAAGCACCATTTCCTGCCTTCACAAAAAGCCGACTTCAAAATATATTTCTCTTGCCTACTGTACTGCTTCATTCTTTACAGATAAGAAGTTGCTAGTCTTTCTCTACTCTATCGCTATTTTCATAGTAGGTGCTCGACGGAGCTCCAATCTATGGTTTCTCCCTGTAAAATATTTACCACCAAGAATCGTTTAGCTAAAACCACTGTAAATAATGCCCCTTTCTCGCTCTGTGTACCTAAAACTAAACGGAACTTCCATGAGCAAAGTTTGTTTCAAAATCCGACCGGTCTGTGAAACACAATTCCACGGGGATGCTTCCCAGCTGACTATAGTGTACTTGTATAATACAAATCCAACGGCATAACATTCCTGTTGAGCCGTCTTCTTAAATAATTTAATTCTGGCCAGTGTCAACCATTGTTGCCTATCTTTACGTTGTCGCTTCACTGTCCTCCTGACCAAGTCATTAATCTTTATCCTCGAGCGGCTAATGAGCCTTGATTAGCGGTGATTCGTTAGTATATAAAAACAGATTTTATTGTTGAAAACTAACTAATTCGTAATTGTATGATTTTCGTCCCGTTCAAGAATACACCCGAATGTCGTTTTTTTTAAAATTTTAGTAAAAACTCTGAGACTAATCTAAGCCCTAATGCATATGTTTTATCTAGACAAGAAATGAAGCCACTTGATGTAAGGAGCTGACAAAAACAAAATATGATTATCGCAAAAACAGGAAATCCCTATTTACCGTAATCTTGAAAAGGCCAAGGTTATAGTTAGGAG
Source organism: Sepiola atlantica (assembly GCA_963556195.1). Taxonomy (NCBI): domain Eukaryota; kingdom Metazoa; phylum Mollusca; class Cephalopoda; order Sepiida; family Sepiolidae; genus Sepiola; species Sepiola atlantica. The sequence continues at coordinate 1,150,529 of OY744551.1, forward strand.
GAAAACAGTCAGCAAGAAGAAAGTTATACGTGGCTGCAGTTCTAAAACAGCTACTGGAATAAAAATGAGCTATCAAAACAGCTAATTTGTGGAGACCACTAGACCAACGAATCAAACGAGCTGTAACAAAGGAAGCAGGGAATATATCACATTACACATAACACACTTAGAACTCAATTATTTTTCAGGAATATTTTCTCTTTGTTGGAATTGATGATCGGCTAACTGTTAAATTGTCATTTAAACGGAAATTTTAAAATTTCCTAAATAAAAAATGTAAGTTTTTTAAAGACGAATACAGATAAATAACTACACCCGAGAAACAATATATACATTTACATCATTAACAAAATATATGAGACAGGATTATTAATTATGAACTGAATTGATCAGTTTTAGATGATGTACATATCGAGTAAATTTAAGAGATGCAATATACGCTTAACGCAATCTTTATCTGTAATATTACTAAATAAACTTCTGATTAATAACAAAGCTGAAATATTTGAATCTTGTTTTCATGAAGTTTAAAACGTACATTAAAATAACATATATAAAGAATGTAAACGTTAGATTATCAATTCGTATTTAAATTGATGTTATAGTTAAACAAATAAACGAATTAAAAGTTTTTGAGTGAGTATTAAATGGTTTAAATATGATGTAATGTTATGTGAAATAAATAATATTTAGATTAGGAATGAAATTTGTAAAAATAACGTTACATATAGATAATTATAGCAGATTCTGCTTAAGAAAGCGGTTATAATAATAAATAGAAGTAACGAGTTCAAGTAATCTTCTCTTTACAAACGAGTCACCGCTTATCAAGGCCAACATACTACTCGAGGATAAGTGTTATTGAGTTTGAGAGATAGACGGTGAATTTGTTACATTGGACTTGAAAACGGTAATGTTAGTCAGCCGGAACGTCGCCTTTTGGCACTATATTCCACAGACGGGCAGTTCTAGGAAACAAACTTTGTTCATGGAAGTTCCGTGTTGTCCTAGGTACAGAGAGAGAGAGAGAGACAGACAGATAGAGAGAGAGAGAGAGAAAGAGAGACAGAGATAGGGCGATATATATATATATCTATATATATATATATATATATATATATATATATATATATATATATAGAGAGAGAGAGAGAGAGAGAGAGAGAGAGAGAGAGAGAGAGAGAGAGAAAGGAATTTATTGATAGTGGTTGAAGCAAAACGAGGATTTTTCCTGAATGTTTTACAGAGGGGCAAAAATTGAAGCTCAGTCGAGCACCTGCCATGAAAAGAACGATAGAGTAGAGAAAGGCTACTAATGTCTCTTCTGTTCGAAAGAAGCTGTAGAGTAGAGAATAGGACATGACTTACTTAGGTATTAATGTATTTAAGTTTTCAAGAATATGTTTTAAGAATTAAATATTGAATGGGGAATGTCTATAGATACGAGCATTGCAATTGTATTAAGTAAAACATGAACACATCTTGATCTTAAAAAAAGCTTATCTACGAAATTCAAATTATTTGACAGTGAAAAAAGAAAAATATAATACCCGAGAAGAAAAGCTAACCGAAGATGGAAATAAGATTATCTCCCTTATACCACTGTAATCCAATCATTTACTTTAAACTATAATAATGATTAAGTTACTTAAAAAAAGGCGTAGATAATTCTAAATGGTATTTATATCCGGAAGTTCTTAGTATAAAGAGGGCAAAGCTGAAATAAATAAACAAAATGGTCTCGATTACCATTTAGAACTCCCACAGCATGTTTATATTATAATCAATTATTAACCTGATAATATCTCATACAGTTTAGCTCAACCGGTTTAATATGATTTTCTTGAATATATACATGTTATTTTGTTGTAAATAATGAGATACTAGGTGTTCAAAAATTAATTTTACATTAAATGACTTTAATGATTTATGTGTTTTTATTCACGAACGTTTCCTCTTGGATAAAGTGTACACATTATTATTTATCGCGAATCTAATATGCGAGTTTTATTTTACTTCAACTTTACTTGAATGTATATATTCTCGATGTATATGTATGTATTTTTATGTACGTATGTATATATTAATGACACATTTTTGAAATATTTCAAAGAATGTTGAAGCCATGATAATTTAACGACTTTTAAACAAATTTCGGTGCTTCTCCAGATCAGAACCCGAGTTGAAATAGACTTTGCGTCGTTAGGGTAAGGGTGAGGGTGAGGGGTAGGGTGAGGGTGAGGGTGAGGGTAAGGGTAAGGGTGAGGGTGAAGGTCAGGGTCAGGGGCAGGCTCAGGGTGAGAGTCAGGGTTACGGTCGGGCTCAGAGTTAGGGTAGGGTTAGGTTTATGGTTAGGGTTAAGGCTAGGGTAAGGGTCGGAGTTAGCACATGCCCTAATCTTAATACGTACCCAGATTTCTTTAAACTTTGACGGGAGGGGGATCCTTCTTGTTCGCTTATATGCATAGAGAGTTTCATTTATTGATTAATGATCAATGACGTCATATGAACATTATTATGAATGTAATACAACAATGTTCACACATGTAATACATGTAGTGTAATTATACAAACAAATATATTTTTAAGGCCCGGAGGACTCTGCCTTTTTAGCGCTGGCTTTTCAATCCCTACCTTCCGACTTTGTGTCACATAGGCAAATACGAACTCATTAGGTAGTTAACCGAATCCAGATAGAAGAACACGTATATAATATTAGTATACTAATCGTGCCCAGCGGAAATGTCTACAGTTGCTATCTCCGTCTACCTGTATAAACATAAATCCATATGATTCCGCATAGTACGGCTTTTTTGACTCTGTTGTTGTTATTGGTTTCACCGATACTTTTCTTTTTAGAATGCGGTACGTAAAGAGGGCGTGGTGAAGGTAGCCAACATCCGTGAGTGAAATTGTTGCTCCGGAACTGATCAGATTATAAATTGACACACAGAGTCCGCGTCTTTAATAATTTAACTACGGCTACCTCCCATTTATCGGCATAATTTATCGTTGATTCTAATATATTTCTGAAAATAATACAGGTTTTAGGTAAAGGGATAAGAGTTAGGGTCAGGGTTAGGGTTATGTTTATGGGTTAGGGTAAAGGTTAGGGTTTATATAACGGTTTAAGTATCGGGGTAGAGTTAGGTTTAGGGTTTGGGTTAGTGTTAGGGCTGGAGGTAGGGTTTAGGGGTTAGGGTTTGTGTTAGGGGTAGGTTTTGGGTTAGGGTTAAGGTTAGGGTTTAGGTTAAGGTTAGGTTAAGAGTTTAGGTTAGAGTTTAGGTTAGGGTTTAGGTTAGAGTTAGGGTTAGGGTTAGGGTTAAAGGTTAGGGTTTAGCTTAGGGTTGGTGTTTAGGGTTAGGGTTAGGGTTAAGGTTAGGGTTAGGGTTAAAGGTTAGGGTTTAGCTTAGGGTTGGTGTTTAGGGTTAGGGTTAGGGTTAAGGTTAGGGTTAGGGTTAGAGTTAAAGTTAGGGTAAGTGTTAGAGTTAAGGTTTTCCATTAAAAATTTCATATATATATATATATGTATATATATATATATATATATATATATATATATATATATATTAATTATTAAGCGTCAGACTTTCAAAGTTAAAGCTAAATGAGCGTTAATTTTCTTTCATGTTTAGACACTATAACCTGTATTTATGTACAATAGTAGCAGTGTCTTTATTTACCTTTCGGAAATTCAGATACGTGATGTACCGTTTCGTCCCCATATAGACAACCATAATACAGAGTTATACATCTTGGATTTTACATAGGTATGAATACTCAGAAAAAAGTTTAGAAAACAAAACCATTAAAAAACAACAAAAACCCTCACTTAAAGCATTTATAAATGTAGTTTCAAAATAAACACGAGGTTCTGTTTACCCAATTTGACACCAGATATATATATATATATAGATATATATATATATATATATATATATATATACGTGCATTTTTTTTATGATTCTATCAGAACTCATGAAGACTGTAACATTTTTTTTCAAATTTATAATGTTAACTGATGCTTAATAGTTTATGTTGTTTTATCACTTCTTATTTTTTTGAAGAACCATGGATTAAATGACTCTTCTTATGAAATATTCTTTATTAAATATAAGAACATAATAAACTTGTAAAGTGTGTTATATTATATTTGTTTAATATTACTTTTTTGTCTATAGTAATGATATATCCTAAATATTAAGTATACGTTACACGCACTAGAAATTATTATAAAATAATTATTTCATAATCCTAAAAAGGAATATATATATATATATATATATATATATATATATATTAGTACTTCATGTATTCACATAAAATATTATAAGGAGATATAATTTTTTATGTATCAGTTTTCAGTATTTACTTCAACAGTGCTCGATACGTAAGTAGAGCTAGGAAGTAAGCAATGAAAATATATATGGCAATCAAGCTACACAGAGGCTCCCGTGCATTTAGCCTGACGATCCCCCCCGGGGATGAAACACGGGAGCCTCTGTGTAGCTTTATTGCCATATATATTTTCATTGCTTACTATATATATATATATATAAGTAAAAATAGTTTGCTTTAAGCATTGTGTGTAATAATATATAGAAGAGTATTAGAAGGCTATCACAATGCTAGAATATTTCGATTTCTTGCATTGTGATCGCCTTCTAATACTCATCTCTCTCCCTATCTCTTCATATATATATATATATATATATATATATATATATATATATATATATATATATATATACTAAATATAGACTCCAAACGTATAAGAGAACATTTTATTGATACATTGTTATGATTCGTAAAAAATATCTTTGCTTTGTAAATTCCTAGATGTCTGTGTTAGATTGGAGATCGTGTCGGTCTTGTGTAGTAGAATGTTTGAATAAGAATTCTACATTGTACTAACATTAAACAGAAGATTAAAAAATGTTTGAAAATATTCAAAGTATGATTTTATTTTTGCTTGAGATAGTATGAAAGTAGACGTACCTGTAACCTGTTGTATCACAGCCACTACCATGATGTGGACACCATAATGTAGATAGCACACATGAATATAAATACGTATAATGAATAAGTAAAGTGACAATTAAGTTTGGAAAACATATATTTTATTTCTTAAATATACAAACCATCACTGATATTATCATTTTTTTAAATATAATGTTTCATGCATTTTCTGCATGGCCTTCTATGAGTGAAAAAGATTAAATCCCTACCAGATAGTATTCCAACGGCTCTTCACTATACTACAGATCTTAGGGGTGGCGGGAGAAACACTTTCCGCGAGAATATTTCCCTGCAGAAATGGGCGTTTTCAAGTCAAATGTATACAAATATATGTCAAGTCGTCCCGTGAATTAATCATAGTTCTCGTCTCTTTCATAGTACTATTTAATCATCTAACTAACAACCCTACAAAAACTTATCCCCGAGTGGCCTTAGTAGGTAACGCGCCCTTAGTATAAAAGAACGAAATGACAGTTAAAGTTTTAAAACATATCTTTTATTTATTAAATATACAAAAGTCAGATTTTTAAACAACAATGATGTATTTGTTTTTAAAATAGTGGTTATGCATTTTCCAACATAGCCTCATATACGACTTTTTTCCAAATTGCCTGTATATAAGAACAGAAGATTAAAAAAAAAACTGACAGCGATATATTTCTTGTCCTGGATATCTACCAAGTGGAATTGCAACGACTCTTCAAGTAACTGCAGATTTTAGGGTGACTGGCAAAGCGGTTGTAAAGACCCATCATTTTAGGATAGCTACTAAACATTTTGGGATATTCTCTGTACATATTCTCCATGCAACAATAGAACATCATGTCGCACCACATCATCTGGAAGAAAGACAAACAATAGTTAGTGAAAGAGGAATAGAAAAAGGTAAGACATGAGTTTGTTAAAATATGTTCTTGATATAATGAAAGTAAACGTACGTGTGTTCGGCTAACTTTAATAATCTCGTATACAAATTGATTTTTATGAGCAAAAACGTAGAGGCGTCATCTTAGTAACTGTTAAAACATAATTAGATAATTTATTTCACTTTTGATAGACACGACATATATTTCCTTGTACATAATATTTTTGTTACTTTTTTAACTAATTAAACATCAACGCCCGAAGGCCACTCAAGGACAAATATTCATTGTATGTGTCAGGTTGATGATGAAACAAACACCTTGAGGATCTGAGAGCATAATTGGATCGCGGCTAACATAAATTACTTAATAGGATGGAGCAACACAAATTTGTTTACATTGCATTGGAAAAAAAGGATTCTCTTGCAAAATAGGAAAATGGTATTTCGTTCGGGTGACAGACAGTTGTTAGGAGGACACTCTGCTCATGGAAGTTCCGCTTACATTTAGAACACAGATGAAGAAAGGAACCTTATTAAAAGTGGTTAAAGCTAGGCGTGTTTTGGTTGTGAATGTTTTACTTGGAGGAACAAGTAATTGCTTGGTTGATAATGTGGGGCGTATTAGATAAGAGACTCTGTGTTTGACCCTGTCTACCATGGAGGGGCTAGTATTTCTGTGCAACTACCAAAATGTGACTAGGCGTGTTTTGGTTGTGAATGTTTTACTTGGAGGAACAAGTAATTGCTTGGTTGATAATGTGGGGCGTATTAGATAAGAGACTCTGTTTTTGACCCTGTCTACCATGGAGGGGCTAGTATTTCTGTGCAACTACCAAAATGTGACTAGGTGTGTTTTGGTTGTGAATGTTTTACTGGAAAGAACCAGCGATTAGAGTTCAGTTTAGCACCTACCATGTAAATAACTGTTGTGAAGTTGTTCCACATTAAATAATAAATAAAGGAAGTCAAGTCAAGGGTTGGTTTAACAAGTGTATTAACAAAGTAAGAAAGTGACTAGCTCTTGGCTAGACAGTTACAAGGTGGTGCTTTGTCTTCTGGCGACTCGCACTATTTATAGTGACAACCGGTGTAGTTTCTCCTGTGTAAGAACGGCCGGTGTAACAATAACGATAGAGTAGAGAACAACTAGAAAGGTCTTTCTCCGTAAGAAAGAGGCTACAGGGAAGAAAGGAGGAAATCCCCCACCAGATTGCGAAATCGATTGTGTACTTTGTGAAAGCAGGAGAGAGTGCACTGAGCGCCCCTACCCCAGATATTGCAAGAGTAATGACTTATTAGCCCTATCTAGCTCTTATACAGATAAATGATTGCATCAGAAAGGCGATACTTCTGGAGCTGTAGAAAAATCAAACCATTTTACCAGAGATCTTAGCAACGGATCCGCTGAAATTAATCTACAGACCCACCTCTGATTTAGTTACAGATGAAGGGGAGAGTAACAATACCTAAAGAGAGAGGATGAGAAGGAAAACAGAGAGAATTTATTTATTTTTTAAAAGTTAAAATTTAACTAAAATTAAGTTTTTATTTTATTGTTTTATTTTTTTGTAATGTTTTCCTCAATTCGTTTTTCGGTTATCATAGTAAAATTAATGCAATGTGACAACAATAAAAACTCAATTATTATTGATAAAATTAATTTAATTACTACTAACTCTGCTAGGTTATAAATATTCTGATATAAATACAGACATAAGTATTAAATGTATATACTTCTAACATCTTTGGGCTTCGAAAATATACAACCTACCAGAATATATTAAAGAACACATTACTATTTTTTTCATATCGTTCTTTAAAAAATACTATGATCACTGTAGCAGAGGTGTTGACTGCTCCGTATTTTCACAGCCGCTACTTCTTGCATTCCTCAATGCGTGCATATTCAGCAATCGTGAACCCTTTGTAGGTTACAGTATGCCAGGGACATCTGTTTTTTTAGCTAGGATTTCCCCCAAGTCGGAATATAAATCAGAACTGTATAAGGAGCACCTTCAGGCTGTTCCTGAACCGTTTTCGCTCACCTCCTACGGTTCTTTTTGCCTTTGGTCAGCTCAAAGTAAAGAAGCTGTTTTGAGAGTCATGATTCTGAATGCGGCATATATGCCCCGCCTAACGAACCTGACACTCATACAGCACCGTATATGCTGACGGGTGGCTTGGTCGGGCTTAAACCACTGTCTGGTATCTTGTCTTGCCACTTGATTTTCCTAAATCTACAGAGGCAGGTCACGTGGAAATGATTGAGTTTCTTTACGTGTCTGGTATGTACGGTCCAAATCTCGCCCGGACAGTACAATAGCACTAATTTACATCTAACTATTCTCTTTATTTTACATCTTTTTATTAGTATTTTGTTACATTTCCACTGAAGCATAGGAGCTACTGTGATAAGGGCCATATGTATTGGTCAGTAACTTGAAATTGCAAAAAAGATGTTTGTTCATGTTATTGCTGTTATTAATTCCAGGATGCGTACGCCCCATATAATATTGAAACTTACCTGGTCACCCATAAACCACTGACTTCCGCCATTTCGCATACACAGACTCCTCTCCATGAAGGGCATGATCCTGTTGAAGGTGTTCATGTATCTCCAGTACATGTAGTTCTGAAATGAAAAAAATATATATGTAAATAATTGGATTGATATTTATGGGTTTTATACCTAAAAGAAAAACTTAATCTTACTTAAAGAACAACTACACAAGTTAAGTTTCACTTTTAAAAAAATTAATCCGCTTTTTCTTTCCCTTTAAGTACGACTTTTATCAGTGAAATTATAATTTAATCTCAAAATTCGAGTTGCTTTATCTTAACCAAATAATCTACGTAATTAAAACGATATTAGCAGTTAATAGCAACTTAAAAGGATTATTAATTTAAGTAGGAGGGAATTTAAGATCTTTGCACCTTTCAGTCCACAAAAAATCCCGTCCATAATTATAAGCACCTTCAAAATAGTAATAGAGTCTCACGAGTTTCAAAAGTAATACTGTTATATACGTGAATGTAATATATGTTATATTCAAGCAGTTAACTTTCTTAATGGCTGCAAAATTGTATCGATTAGTTTTGTCGAAAAGGGCAAATTAATGCACTGTATAAAATTGCTGTCTAGTTTTTTTACCGATTTATTTTGTTTACATTTCTCAAATATAATTTTATTCTAGTTTTTAAGATTACATTTTGGGTTTTGCAAATTATTTACAAAATAATTGTTTTCTGATTTTTCCGGATTTCATTTTGTTTCGTAAATACAAATTAATAAACAAATAGTAAAAATAATGCGCGCATTTAAAAAAGCTAGTATTTGAGAAAACCAACATCGCATAATTTTTCGAACTTGGTCTGTAATTGCAAATTTCCAGATGCAGACACAATAAAACGATTAACATTAAGCACTTTCTTCTCGGTTGGTTTAGTTAGACAATTAAACTAATAGTATCGAAGGGGCTAAAACTTTTAACCACAACACTATTCCCAATCCTTATATTTAAAACTCATTTGTTAAACATGCGCTTTTCATAGTCTCTCAGAGTTAGCATAGTAAATAGTAAAATTGATTGACGATCTGACACTGTTGTCTTCGATGTCGTCAGCAGTAAAGGTGACGTCATGTTACCTTCTTCTTTGACGGCTTTAGACATAACACCGAATTCTACATTCGCGTTCTGGGCAAGGTAAAATTTGATTTGATTTGAATAGTTCTACGTTGAGAGCAACATGCAGTATCTGTTCACTTCATATTTTTTGTATCGCTCAATGACAAATAAACCCTTTTAGACTGAGACATTTTATTATTGTTTCCCAAATGCAGAGTTTCCCTTTTCTAGCGAGTTGAATTGTCCCCACATTAATAACAGACCTTGTGGCTAACTCTTCCATCATCCGGAGGCAAGCAAATATAAACAATAAAATATTCCTTCTGTCGAAGTTACCTCAGTTTACTTCTCCAGCGAAATACTTTGAGGATTGGTGACGATGGTTAAAATCGGACAGAATTTAATTATTTAATAGAATGTCTCAACAGAAATGTGTTAACAATCGACTTATAACGACTATGTGTAAACAGTTAGGGAAGCACCTCTATGGTATTGTGTTCCACAGACGTGCAGTTCTGGGAAATACACTTTGCCTATAGAAATTCCGTTCAGTTTTAGGTCAGCTGAAGAAGACAATGAAAGTACAGAAGTAATGAGTTGGCAGAGACGGCTATGTTACGTCGCTTTTATTCTCGCGTCTGTTGATTAGTCATAACGATTCTATTCATAGCTATACAGTGAAGCAATAGAAGAGATCACTAGAATGCTTTCGAACCTTGTACTTGTGTAAATATATAAACATGTGTTTTGTTTGATTCTATGTTTACGTTCTTCCGTTCACAACAGATGATTTTTATTTTAAATGGTAAACGTGAGTCATGGTTTTCAAAGGTAATTGTCTATCCTATTAATATCAGGTGTCACACTACAATATATATATATATATATATATATATATATATATATATATATATGTATATATATATGTATGTATATATATATATATATATATATATATATATATATATATAGGAATAAAACAATACTTACGTCGTAGTTGCTGCAGTTACCTTCTCCGCCGAAGCCGTAGTCGTTCATGTTGTACTGGAGAAGAAAGAAAAGAAACACTTGTGATGTAGATGAAACGATAAAAAATATTGACTGACTGATGAAGAAGGACAAATGATATAATGAGAAGTTTAATCTAGATTAAAAGAACATACACGTCAGGAGGCGAGTGGGATGCTGCGTTTGGTATGCGACTGTGGTTCTGTTGAAAATTTCAAGATCAGAAGGCAAATGCTAACATTACATATATTGTTTATTGTTTGATAATCGGGGACAGCCCGTATTCATAAGAATCATATGACTACATTTAACTTTTTAGTTTTGATATCTAAGCCGTATAATAATTAGACGATTTAACTAATTTAAAAGTAGGTTTGTCGTTTTTGACGTATTGTAGGATGAGAGAAAACTATTTTTTTTACTTAATCATGTTATATATATATATATATATATATATATATATATCGTACATGTATTGTATTAGTTTCTGTAAATGTAAATCCGTAGAAACTCAAGTGTTTATAAAAAGTGCTCAATACCAAGTAGAGCTGTTTATAAGTATAAATGTTTATTTATACAAGCATTATTGGTTACATATATGCATACATGTTTCGGTTGCACCTTTCCAAGAAAGTCAACCTCATCAGACCAAGAATTTTTCATTCTTGGTCTGATGAGGTTGACTTTCTTGGAAAAGTACAACCGAAACATGTATGCACATATGTAACCAATAATGCTTGTATAAATAAGAATTTATACTTATATATATATATATATATATATATATATATATATATATATATATATATATATATATATATATATATATATCAGTAGTGTAGAGGATGATAATTTCAGACGCTCGCACGGCTCGAACGCCTGACACAGAATCAAACTAGCATCCGTAAGCAAGCGTCATAAAAATTAAGTCACGGGAAATTACCACGTCAAGAAAGAAATTTTAGCTATATTTATCCGCAGGGCGGTATATCTATAAATACTGACTAGAGATTCTACGGACGTTGTCGGATTTACCTTATAGCTACGTGTAAGTCTATTTTTTACTTTTTAAATTCCCCGATCATATATATATATATATATATATATATATATATATATATATAGTATTCAATATAAGAGACAACTCATGTCTAGATATCCTTTGGTAGAACCATTTTAATCAGAATCTTAGTTACCGAGGTGAATTGGCCTATACATTTGCCATAGTTTGGATTTGTCTACCAAGTACTTTAAGACCAATCCGGGTCAATCTTCCCCTCCGAAACTAAGATCCTGATTCGAACTATTGAAAAGATATACTAAAGGATATCTAAGCATTAGTTGTCTCGTATATTCAACAATTCTTGCTGGCAAGAGAAGATGCTGCCTAGATATACACACACACACACACACACACACATATATATATATATATATATATATAGATTTAGATTTTTCACTTATAAAATAAATCATTCAGTGAAGACCGGGGTTGTTCCAATAAAAAACAAGCTCGATGATACTCGATTACAGAGTACAGAGCATTCATATGTGATTTTATGAAGGCTTACCAAAGCATTCCTTTCAAGACACCAATGATCACCATTAAAGATATTTTTTCTTACAAATACTATTTATTCAAATTAAATGTTTTTTCCTACACGTGTTTCACTACCAAGCAGTTACTTGCTTGGCAGATCATCAGGGAAATTAAATGTCTGGAATACTGGTTTCAACTGCCGACAAAACACAATGTGGCGTTGTAATAGTTGAGGTCACTTAAGAAAAGAAGAGGAAAAAAATAAAATAAAAATAAAAATAAAAATAAAAATAAAAGTCAAACTTAAAAAGCAAGGAAGAACAACGGTAAGAAAAGAAAGTCCTAGAAAAGTCTTGTTCCGGTTTTATGGTTTTATTGAATGTATTTGGGACCGACTACTTGCTTGTTTGCTTGGTGGAAGAAATAATGCACAAGCTACTTTTCTAAGACTTTTCTAGGACTTTCTTTTCTTACCGTTGTTCTTCCTTGCTTTTTAAGTTTGACTTTTATTTTTATTTTTATTTTTATTTTTATTTTATTTTTTTCCTCTTCTTTTCTTAAGTGACCTCAACTATTACAACGCCACATTGTGTTTTGTCGGCAGTTGAAACCAGTATTCCAGACATTTAATTTCCCTGATGATCTGCCAAGCAAGTAACTGCTTGGTAGTGAAACACGTGTAGGAAAAAACATTTAATTTGAATAAATAGTATTTGTAAGAAAAAATATCTTTAATGGTGATCATTGGTGTCTTGAAAGGAATGCTTTGGTAAGCCTTCATAAAATCACATATATATATATATATATATATATATATATATATATATATATATATATATATATATATATATGTTTTGTTTATTTTCTATGTACGTATACGTTTCGTCCTTCATAATCGGGATTAATCAGCATAGAGATATGGTTATTCACTACTGACCATGCGATACGAAACCCCGGATTCCGAGTATTTTGCAACCCCGACGTCATGGAAAATTAAAAAGGGAAAACCAAAAATATTATTTATCTATTCATTTCGTCTTTATTTCAAGACTTTATTGGGACGATTGATTTGAAGAAATAGCACACAAGTACCAATATTTAAAAAAATGAACTGTTGGTGACGTGAAAAGCGTACCCAGGCGAAAGGTGCTGGTTTTATTTTTTAATATATTTTCAAAATATTTTTAAGAAGGATTTAGAAGATGTTTTTAAAATAGATTTCTGGGACAGAGAGGTAATTTGGTTGTTATTTGATTTTTTTTAGTTTATTTATTTATCTTTATTAGAGAAAACCGCATTTGTAAAACATGTTTTGATTTATATAGCTCCCCTCTGGAAGATCATTGAAATCAATAAACATATATCCGAGAGTGTGATGCTGTAAATACTAGAATTACAACCGATTTTAATTCAACTGACATTTTTCTAATTATGCTGTTATATCCTCTCGCATATATCAGTAGCAAAGATTTTTCTAACAAAGCGATTACAACTCCTATTAAATTATGTGTTTTACATTAAATGTAATTTTATGCAGCCTATTGTCAAATAGATTCAAAGAGACAGAGACAGAGAGCGGTTACTTTTTTCCTGTCTCCTCAACTACTTCCGGATCGTTGCATCCTGTTTTCTGACGTCACTTCCTAAGCATCAACGTCGCCCCAATACTGTTACATTATTGGTACTTTTTAAACAGGTTATTTTCATATATATTTCTTTCGACATTTTTTGGATGTAACAAATATGGAATATGGTCAGATTAAAAATAACTGACTTACCCTGAAACGTCCGTTCTTCCAGTGGTAGTACCTCATGTAATCGTGCATGATTTCATAAAAGCAGTCGCTGATGTAGTCACATCTGAACATGTCCATGGGGCTTTTCGGGTAGAAATCTATAGATATAAAATTGGAACATTTACGATTACAGTAGTAATGTATAAAAACTGAGAGATATCATGTTGAGCAATAAATATTTTTAGGGTTGCGGGTTCGAATCACGTTGGGGTCACCAGTTTTGTAAAATAAAATAAAACATGGTTTCAAAACGTAAATATTACGAAGTCTTTTGTTACATTTTATAAACTTAATTTCACGTTTCCGTTCAACCAAATAAATGAAGAGGTAGTAACCATTTGATGTTAAAGTGTATGAAAATCTTCCATGTCGCTTGTTAGTTAAGCAGGTGCATTTACGCATACCTACCTGTATGTGGTACGGCATTAAACCTAGTCGGGTTAAACTTCCGAAAGAAAAAGTTTCTAGGAATATCAAATTCACAAACGTTCCCAAATAGTATGTGTATCCCAGTCAGGTGAGATGATGACGTTAGGATGTTTGCAGTTTTTGCAGGGATGTGTCCAGGTACTTCTACATACAGTGTTTTGTATTCTCAAATTGTCAACCATTTTTTTCTTAATTCTAACAGAAAACAATGTTTGTTTTTTTACCAATAAAATCTTTAAAAAAGTTTTTTTTTAAATAAACTCATCCAGGTAGGAAAAAGAGTAACTTATCTTGCCTTTGGTTATATTTATTTGCTGCACGTGTATATTTTCAACCCGTGTTTTGTTCTGTTAACTAGACTTTAAAATGCCCTAATATTCGGATTTAAATAAATAGTTCATTTATTAAAAAACAAACTGCATCGCGTGTTGATTTATAACCGTTTATTTAATGTTCACGTACCGATCCTGTACATTGCTTATGATATATAAGTTATATATGTGATAACAATAGTATTAAAATGATGTACTTACTGTATTCACGGGCCATGTACCTGCAAATGGCCATTGTCTCGGGCATCATGTCTCCGTTGTCCATCTGCAGACAGGGCATGTAGTTACAGGGGAAATCTGGAAGTGAAAAAATAATAATATTAGTTATTTCTCCATGTCATTCTGAAGTGTATCTATATTTATATTAGAGACGTATGTATGTCTGTCGTATGAGGAGGAAAAGTAAAGAGGTTTAGAGGGGAGAGAGAGAAGAGGGGAGGCGAGAAAGAGAAGAGACGATTGATTAAGGATCAAAAGAGCCGACGCAAATTCATCGCGAATAGAAGCTAACGAGAAGGTGAACAAGAAAACGTACCAACAATGCTACGCGATCTTATGTATACACTGTTATATAGAACTAAATACCGAGTAAAACACTTAAACAATAGATGATATATATTTGATTATGGAAATATATATATAAATAAATATATATTTTTGCATATACTTTTCAAAGTGAAAGCCCGATGATTGTTAGCATATAACAACAGAGCATACATAAATAAACACCAGTTTGTTACATTCCAAAGACCAGGATTTTATTCATCTTTTCAATAATTTTGTCAAAACTAAAAACTTTCGTACATTTACGGATCCGTTTATTTAAACAGAAGAACAAGCGATATTTGTATTTCACTCCCGGATCTTTCTACCATGGACTCATCAGAAATCCAGAAAACTCTTAATTAAAAAAAATACAGAACGATGGAACACACAAACATAACAAACAAAACAACTCCGTCGAGAGATTTAGAAATAGCTACTTAGAAAAAGAATCAATCTTGTTTCATGAAATATATATATATATATATATATATATATATATATATAGAGAGAGAGAGAGAGAGAGAGAGAGAGAGAGAGGGAGGGAGGAAATCAGAACATAGCATAAAACGACTGCGTTCCAATTTTTAGTAATGCAACGCCATTGTTTTGAAAATAAGGGCACTTCTAAAGTAATTGTCATAATTTCATATTTGGTTAAAAAAGCCCACAGAAGTTTGCGAAAATTTCCAATCCCACAATGGAAAAATATAAAAGGAATAAAACTATATATTTAACAATACATTTATCCATCATACATCTTAAAATAAAGTCCAATCAAACCGAGACGATTTCACAAACAAAAGGATGAGTTGCAGCTATCTGTACATCAGTGGTTTATTATTTATTGACTACAATAACATAATTATATATATATATATATATATATATATATATATATATATATATATATATATATATATATATATAGTGTTGGAAAAGATAGATATCATTCACTCGTTTTAATGACCTTCTACGAATGCATTCACGAAAAGAATAACAAATATAATTGAAAATCTCGAAACAAAATATGTCAATCGCTGTTCTTAGCAAATAACGACGTTGAAAAAAGTTATCCACAACGCTAATATTTGCCACTACTACATGCTTTGTTTGTTATGTTTTACGATATCTATGGGTTTTATTGCCAAATAAAGTTGTATCCTTATAGTAGAATACTTATGTCATCATCTTATAAAACATTGCTCCTATAAAAAATACGCCTAGAAAACATTTCTCTTCGACATTAGTAATCTTCTTTGTTCCCAACACGATTGACTTTCAGCCAGATCCTCACATTATATATTTAAAAGACGAATAAAATGTAGAAGTACGATTTTTATTCTTTTAGAAGAACGAGATTGAATAATGCGGTTTGGGGATGAACTTTAAGATTATAGGGTATGACGCGACTTACCGATTTATCGAATCGGTCATCATTGCTCCCCCCCCCCGTTAAGTCGAAGTAAGGGGCATCACGTGTCGCTGTATACGATCTATACATGGCTCCGTTTTCGGGTTTTTTTATAGTGATTTTGCACGATTGAGGAAACATTGTCTGTTATCAAGTTCGTTATTAACCCGAAAATTATGACCAAGAACAGATAACGATTGAAGACAAATATAGGTTTATTCGTCTGGGATCATCTGTTCTCAATGACTAACGCAGTGGGATGAAGGGGAGATCATTACTGCTTAATGATATCTTATCCGAATATCTCTTAAAACACAAGTTCACACGTGTGTGCTTCCGACGACTTCTCTTTATCCCCCTCTCTCTTCGGGCCACGTCAAGTTACACCCGTCTCTATCGTAGAGGGGGTAAGGTTGACATCTGAGTACACTAAGCTCAACCTGACTTAACCCTATTTCCTGTTATTCCCAACTAACTAAATTATTCGTTAATTTCAGAAAGGTTAGTTTTAGAATTCAAACCCATCTCTCAGACTCGTTAGTCATAATTATATATGTATCATAAAATGTTCTGCTTCTTAAAGTCATACTGTAACTAATTTCATATTATTCGAATGAGTTTTTTACCATTTCTGCAACGGTCCCAGTGAGATACTGTGTGTATATAGGAAATATTATAGTCAGGCACGGTGGAGTGGTTTTCAACTTGTTGACGATAAACAAGGGGCAGCACTTTTTGAGAGACTTCCAGTCTTCTCAGACGACCAATACCAAAAACTGGTCTAGTCATTCCCATCTAGGTAATGACTAGACTAATCATTGCTTAACCCTACCTTTCCTTCGATAACACATGCTATATATATATATATATATATATATATATATATATATATATATATATATATATAGCTAAGTCCAGAATATTAAGTTAATAAAAAATGTTCCTTAGCATTCCTGCAATATTTATACTATAACTAAAGTTGTTCTAAGGGATTGAAGAATGATTCTTTAAAAACGTTCCTTACCATTCCTGCAACGATCCCAGTCAGAGAATTCGTATCTCTTGTCCATATATTTGACGCCGGCCATATGGAACATCATACGCATGCACTCGGCACGGCCGCGGCCATTGAAGTAATGGAGAGTGTAGTTAGGCATGGCTGGAGTGGTTGTACTTCTTCGAGTAACTACAAGTTTGTCTTTGCTGACAACGACACGAAAACCTCTGAATTTATACACCACAGAGAAATTAAGTTGTTATTGTCTATGAATGAATTGAGAATGTTCCAAGTTCGGCTATTGAATATTCCTTGACTGAGAACTGACTATTCTATAAGAGTGCACATTTTAAAGAGGATTCTTTGTTCAAGTATTTCGCATTTCGTCTAAAATTATTCTTCAATTGTTTGGAACTAATTATTTAAGTCTACAATGAAAACTTTAATGTTCATTGTGCACTAGTACAAAAAAATAAATAGTAATTAGGAATCAACCCAAAGATTTTTATGTGTAAGAATATACAGCGATTAACGATTTTAAATTTAACCTACATTTAGAAGAGAAATGCTTGGTGTACGGATTGTGTACTGTGGGCAATAGTTAATTTTTTTTACAATGAGGTCACCGCTTATGAAGGCTTAAAGTCCTCTCGAGGATAAAAGTTAAAGATTTTTACTGGTAGACGGTGAGACAACATCGCGAACACCGATACAATTGTTGTATCGGGGCAGAAATTTATTATTACGGGAACGGTTCAACAAATACTTGTTAACATTGGAGTTGAAGACGACCACGTTGTAGTCGGCTTGGAAGCAGGCTCGCGCACTGTGTTCCACAAACCAGTAGTTCTAGGAAATAAAATCTTATCATGGAAGTTTTGTTTCGTCTTGGGCACGCAGAGGGAAAACGGAAAGTCATTGACAGTGGTAGTATCTAAGGCGGGTTCTAGTTGTGAATGTTTTACAAGGGGGTTCATACATTTTAGCAAGCCGAGCACCTACCATGAAAATAACAGTAGAGCACAGAAAGACTAGCAACTTCTCTTCTGCGAAAGAGTGGTTGTAGGGAAGAGAAGAGAACATCCCCAATAAATTTCGAATGCGGTGTTTAACTTTGTCAAGGGAGAAAAAGGGTGCTCTGAGCTGCTCTTTACCATATGTGGCAGCAGTACTCCATTTTAGGACGAATTTAACTCTTGTACAGGTAGAAAATTGCGTCAAGCGTGAGATACTTTCTGGGGCGGTAGAATGATTCAACAATTTTTTCCAGCGGTCTTAGGAAAAGATTGATGTAATTCTTCCACTTCTAGTCTGAAGAGAAGGTCAGTAATTTAGTTTATTACGAATAAGGAAAAGGAGTGGTGGCAGCGGTTTCGTAAATCTTCAGATAATTCCGATTTTGTAAAAACGGTTCTTTTATAGAGAACGCACTGTGTTTCCATAACTTCGTGTCGTCGACGTTCGGACAGGTCTCGGAAGCACCCGAGAGTTAACGAAACTAGTAAACAATCAGGTTGCAGCATGCATTCGACAATCAGGGTGCATGCAAGCAGACGATAAATTTGGAAATTGGAAAGAAATGAATTTCTACGATCTGTATCAGGGTGTTGAATCTCTCACAGGACCTATTGAGTTCTGTCAGAAACGGTCACTTCTAGCGAAAGATTATCGCTATCCCTAACCTCTTAACCCTAACCCTAACCCTAACTATAAATTCTAACCCTAAACCCTAACCATAAACCCTAAACCAGAAAATGTTAAAAAGAAAAAGCCATCGGAAGTAAAATAAAAAAATTAAAAAAACAAAAGAAATTGGTTACAAACTGTTGTTTCGTTGTTTGTTATATAAAAAAAAATCATCTTTTTAAACTTTTCGATGAACCAAATCTTTTATTTATTATTTTAACACATTAACTATGGTTCTTTGGGCAAATAAATAAACCATTAATTAGATAATTAATAACAGTTGTTTAATTATGGTTTGTTCGTTCTTTATTTTTATATATGCTTTCTTTTATTTTCTTCTTGTGAGTTTATCGTCTACCATTTTCAATTTATCGCTTGTTAGTTTTCGCCTCGTAAACTCGTGGGCGCTCCCGGTACCTGTCCGAACGTTTAGTAGTAGCAGCCTAGTCACATCGTGTGATCGGTTAGTCGCAAGTAGCAATCCAACTTGCGACTAGTTTACTCGCCGCAACTATAGTTGTTCATGTTAAACTTTAATCGCAAGTAGCACATGATTTCATAATCATATGAACTGGTATCGCGCGAATTTATAAATTCTGGAGACCTCATAGCGGCTACTACGAATAAATATTTACTTCTATGACCTCACACTCATGCACTGCTTTGCCATGGCAGAAAAACAAAGTTTGAAGTAGTCAACTAATGAAATCAGTAGATTTCTGAATATTTAAAGAACCTACAAAGGTTTGTCGGATAGAAACAATAGACAGTATATGAAGAAAGATGCGAGGTGGTACAATTTTAAATATCGTTTTGAGATTTCTGGCGAAGATGATTAAAAAAAGAAAATAATGAACTCAAATGATGCATATAAGAATGAAATTAATAAAATGAAGAAATCTATGAAAAGTGGAGCAGGTAATGACGATGTTTATAAACCAAAGCTTGTTTGGTTTGGAAAAAATATGCCACTGACCGGGCCGTGTCTGCGTTGTAAACAAAGGCCCGAAACTGCTAAACTGATAGTCGAATCGCTACTACAAGTAGCGGCAAGGGAAGTCGTCTCGTGTGACCAGCTCAGTCGCTGTGACGGGTACTCGCTGCTACAAGTAGCGGCGAGCAAAGTCGCGTCCTGTGACTGATACTTTATAACGGTCAGCCCAAGTTCAGATAAAGCAAAGTCACCTGCGCATCAATGACTTGGCCTTTTGGCTAAGATCAAAGTGTAGTATCTGTTCCGATGGATACTGAACGCCTGTCCTGTGCAGTTCTAGGAGGTCCACCCTCCCAGGCTTTGCCTCCCCTTCTTTGGGGAGGAGTAAGTTTATTGCTTACTGTCTGAGGCGCCCTTACCGGGGAATGCATTTTTAAATGGCCAGAGTGCTCACCTCTCGAGCGCTGGCTTTTCAAACCCCACTTTCTTGACCCGATCTTGGGTCACATCTTACTTGTGGGAGTAAGATAAAACTGGCCTTGTGCCTAACTCCTGGGGAAGAGTAAATAAAACCTACGCATCAATGAACCTTATAAATCATATCGCAAAAAAGAAAGCCAGTGATCCGCGTTTAGATTTGAGTTCACTTCTTGTCATCTCATAGCCGACGACGTCTCTCTAATCCTGTGGTTGGGGGGGATAAAAACCTTGGCTTTCTCGAGGATATGTCTTTGACGATCACTCCGACGGATAGTAGGCCGGTGTGGTTTCTTCGGGTCTTGTTCTGTTGGTCTGGTGTATGGTTTTTGTTCAGTCTCAGGAGATACACACTTCCATGCATTACCTTCTCTTTAAGGAGGTGTTAGTTATTGTTAATCGTTTGAGGTGGCACTACCAAGGAGTATTTACCTAAACATCGATTTTAACGCTCTGAACTTACATTGTGATTGGTTGATTCCTTAATAATCATTTTACGTATATATATTTTTTACTTTACTTTTACGTAATAGCGTTTTCTTGATTTTGCTTGAACAAAAATTCATCAAAAATTCATCACAGTAAAATCACTTTCAGCACTTTGAATTATCTACCTTGCCATTTGACTCTTCAAAATTAAAGATACAAAGTTTTTTTCGGTCCTATAATACAGTCATTTTTTAAAATCCAGAGCGCGTTAACTCTTGTGCACTGGCTTTTCAAATCTACACCTGATGACCTGATGACCTTGTATCTAACCTACTAAAGACAAGGTAAATACACATAGCAGTCGAAGATACGTCTTTGACAATCATTCCGACAGTAACTTTGTTTCTGTTGGTCTATAATATTAATCTATTTACTACTCGAAGATTCACCCTTCTATGCTTTACATTTTCACTTTTAGAAGGTAAATGTGTATTGCTAGTTGCCTGTCGCGCCGCTACCGGGGAATGCCGACAGAACTACTAAATCATATTTTTAGAATAGAGTGCTCTTTTCCATAGTGCGCTTAATTTTCACAACCATACTTGAACCTGTGTCTAACCCTCTTCGAGAGGTAAAACCGTACCTGACACAGCTTGAGTATTTTATTTTTATTTTTTACCACTGAGTCACCGCTCATTAATGTCCAAATGCCAGTCTAGGACAAGGGTGAATGGTTTGTGTTATGTTGATGGTAGGAGTAACACCACGAGGATTGCAGGCGGTGGATTGGATATGGGCAGAATGTGGCTACTTAAAAGCACGGCTTAACAAAAACTTGTTTACATTGGACTTAAAAACGACCCTGCTGTAGTCGACTTGAAAGTTGTCACGTGGTATTACATTCTACAGACAGACGAACCGTTCTGATTGTACTTCCGCTGAGCTCCAGGTACCCAAAAGAAGATAGGGAAATTGCTTGCAGTGTTCATAGCTAGACGAGTTCTTGCTGTGAATGTTTTACAGGGGGAAAACATCATTGGAGATAGTGGTGCACCTACTATGAAAATAACGGTAGAGTAGAGAGATACTAGCAACGTCTCTACTTTTATAAAGATGCTGTAGGGGTCAGATGAAAACATCCCCTACTAGATTTCGAAGCCGAGGTTTATTCTGTCAATACAGGAGGGATTTCTCTAAGCGGCAGATGCCCTGATGTAAACACAGTACTCTATCTGCAGACGTATCTAGCTGTTATACAGGTAGAGGATTGCTCATGCGGTAGAAATATCCAACCATTGCTCTAACGGCCTTTTAAACAGATCTGATGTACGTTTTCCACTTTAGGTCTGGAGTGAAAATCTGTCCTAAAAACTTATGTAAGGAGATATAAAAGTTGTGCAAAACTGTTCTTTTCGAGGAATTAATTTTACCCGTCCTGGAACGCGTATTCTTTCTAGTTTACTTATAACATTCATTTACATCAATTGTTTAATCAATTCAACTTATGAAAATCATATCTTCTCTTCTCGCTGGTGTTGTCATTGCATGCGTGTGTTGTCTCCTCCAAGGACTGAGCTCAATCTCATAGCAGTAATCAAAAAACCATCACATATTTATCACATTAATTACTCAATTAATTAATTCAACACATCTTAATGAAGAGAAATGATTTATCCAATCAGCTGTAGATGTTATTGTTAGCATATTTTAAGCTCATTGCTTTGTTATTTTAATGTTTTGTCAGACCATCTTTAAATACGTCTTGTCTGATCCATGTTTCTATCCAGACTGAGAGATAGCAACTGCTACTCTTTCAAACGTATATTTGACCTCATTTTCACCTAAGTTCTATCACTTTCTATTTTCACCAACCTCGTTTATTTCCTCGCACGCTGACCCGACAACATAAGGCTAGATCCACCTTAATTAATATATGTTAACTAATATGTATATTAACTATGGTACTCACTTGGGGAAAAGTAAAGATTCGAGCGTTGTTTATGAAAGTAGATAAGTTTGCTTTAAGATATAGTTAAAAACAACTGCAATATCTTCCCCAATTGTACAACGTCCTCCAGTTTTGAGGACAGAGAATCGGAAAATGTTGACCGTTTATGCTCTTGGAAGTGCTGTTATAAATGAGTGTGTCAGATGCATAGATGGCAACGAATGATCTTAGAATTTGATTCGGTAAATCATTGATGAATAGTGTTAGGCCCAGAATGGAATCTTGAGATACGCCAGCGTTGATACAATGTGCGTCAGACTCTGTCCATCAACGACTACTTTTATAAACCTATTCGAGAGAAAGGGTTTGCTAATCGAAATGACATTTCTAGATATTAAATAACTAGCTAGTTTGTGAAGCAGATCTTTGCGCCAAACCCTATTAAACACATTTGATATATCGAGAGCTATTGCTCTAGAAGCGAAACCTACGTCAATAGATTCGCTGATCATGTGTTATATTACAGGCAGCACGTCAGCTGTTGATTTTGCTGGGCGAAATCCATATTGTCACTAAGTAAATTTTTCTGTGAATGACAACTTTCATGATTTCTCAGATTCAAAGCACGGACTCATGGCGCATAGGAGAGTGATTGGATTGTACCGAGATGCAGAAGCCGGATCTTTAGTATTTTTAAATACTGCGTAAAATGAGTATGTTTTCCAAGGTGATGTGAAGCATTTCGCCCATGAAAAAAAAACTATTGTACGAATATGAGATATTTTCGGGTGCAGCTTGTTAAACATTATAGTTAAAATGTTGTCAGGAATAGTTGTCTTGCTGGCATCGAGGTTCTTGCTAAGTTTGGCAACAGCCTGGACACACATTTACAGCAATAGAGAGCTGTGATATATGTGCTAAGCTTTTTGCGAAAGGATTGGCTTTATAAGTTACTGAGGAGATAACTTCTGGTCCATTTATGATGGGTGGAATAGGGGTCTTACACATGTTCAGGACCCTATTTGTTATTCACCAATAATAATGGAAACTAAGCCTCTGCTCGACTACCTTAGTTTTAATGGATTATTTCGCGTTTTCTATAACCCTTTAGCAGTGATTACGGTCAGTTTTAAGGGCGATCTTGTTTTCAGAGCTTCTATTTCGTTATAAAGAATTGAAATAGTGATTTCTTTTAGAAATGGATGGATGTTTGGTGTCTGTTTAAATATCCTTGGATTTATAAAACACCAAATACCAACGATTAACAAATCCATTAAACAAGATGCGATAAATAACCATTTCTTTTTGAAAATGAAATGTAAATGAATTACCGGTGTTTATTTTTTATTTACTAATTCTCATCGTTTATGAACCATTATTTTTTTATTTTTACTGTGTACTATTACTGATTATTTCGCAAGAAAATTCCGTTTTTCTGAGAATTGTTTTTCAAATATTTACAATTTTACAGTCGGGATGTCAATTCCGTATATAAATTTAACTTAAACTGACCACCCACGTTATCAACATTACCAATTTGACTATTTTTCTGTGTACACTTACTTACAAAACATAGATGGGTATGTCCCCTTTTTAGATGTACAGACAACAGTTGGACATATAGAGTGATAGAATGGATCCCAAGGCAATGAGAACGACATGACAGAAGGTCAAAAACCTGGTTGACAGTCAAGTAGGTCTTACTTGGCTACGCCTAGCCAGAGATAACCAAGGTGGAAAGAAAGCAGGAGTGAAATAAAATAAAAGACCCTGACGACGACGACGACGACGATGATTATGATGATGATGATGATGATGATGATGATGATGATGATGATGATGATGACGATGATGATGATACTGAGTATGTCACAAGTGATTTCCGTTTTGTTTTTTTAAGAACATATTTGATATTTTAGTCTGGGAAACGACATTTCCATATACATTTAACGTAAAATAATAACCCATTTCTTGGCCATCATCAATTTTCAAATATTAAATAGTGCAACCACTTTTTAGTTTTTTATTTACGTTTTTCTTATTTGACAAGAGTAACATTTCTTTAGTGAGGCGGTCATTTTTAATGACCATTTTCTTTTAAGTTATACAATTCCAATACTTGCGCATAACGGCGTACATGTGATATAATTAGTTCTTATTTTGGCTAACCAATTTCTGCAAATGTAATGAATTCATTACATAATTATTTTTTTTTTGGGAAACACCATTCCTCGAAATATATGCGCTCTAGCTATTCTTTCTCCTCTACTTTCGAGCACCGCTAGAAACGAAACCCAAACGAACACAGAACGCACTAGTTTCCTCCATGCAACAAAACTGGCAAAGAAGTGCTACGAGTTAACATCTCCACCTTACTAGTAAAGCCTCTACGGGCGATACCTTAATTTTTAACGAAAAGATCTGAAAAAAAAAACCAACAACTAAGAAATACTACACCGAATAAATCTGGTCAAATTGGTGATGGTCAGAAAGTTAAATTTACATAGGAAAGTCATCTTTTATTCTAAAATCTGAAATATCTGATACAAATTTACAAGAATTTGTTTTCAACTGGTTCGCGAATTTTACTCAATTTGTTAATTTATCATTGTAAAATTTGTTTTGTTTATTGTAATTCTTAAGAAAATATAAATAAATAAATATTTATTTTTCCATTTGGTTTCACTGGAGATGCAGATTGATTGTATCTACCTAGGAAGGATGGTGGTCGAGGTCTACTTAGTGCTGAAAGTGGTTGTGAATATAGAAAAAAGTTATCTAAATAAATATATTTCTGAAAGTAATGAGATTCTTCGTGAAGTGTAAAGAGAGGAAACACTAAGCACTGGGGTGAAAAATAATCAAAGGTTACAAGAGAGAGGGTTAAGATTATTTGGAAAGATACTACACAATGTATTTTTTTTTAGGAATAGTGCATTTAGAGATAATGGCAGGTACATAAATAATGTATAGTATATTAAAAAAAAATGTGCTGTTTAAATTTCCTTATGATTTTGTAAATTCCTACTTATCTCCCTTTGATCGAAAAATATGTTTTTTAGATCTGGAAAGTTTTCTTTAAAATAATTGCTTCCTTTAGTGACTCTTCTCTGCTTTTTTGTCGCTGGGAAAAAACGATTTGGGGAAGTAATCGTATTCCTTAACAATGTTCATTAACAAGAATAATGTGTCAATTAATTTATTTTTCTGTGAATATATATTTCTTCTATGTTTTTTTTCTTAAGACATTTCAAAAAAATCATCACTGATTTTTTTGATTGTCGCAAAACTGACAAAAAAATAATATTTCTGAATGTTAAAGATGATGTTTCATAATTTTTATAATTTTGTTTATTCGGACTACATTTACTCATCTTGAGTGTTATCATCACAACGTTTCGTCCGCTGTAACATCCGGCCTTCTTCACGTGTATCTCTTCGAACTCGGAAATATTTCTGTCGAACTCGGGAATCTAAAAGAGTTCTTCACGTCATGGCTGACGGAGCAAGTGCATGCTACCCCCATGGATTAAATAAAGTGCTCTATTCGAAATTCCGTCTAGATTCCCGAGTTCGACAGAAATATTCCCCAGATCAAAGAAATAAACCTAAAGAACGCTGGAGGTTACAGCGGCCGAAACGTTGTGATGAAAACACTCAAGATGAGAACTGTAGTCCAAATAACTTAAATTATACAAAAAAGATATACTTTTATTATTTAAATGCTAGATTCGAATTAAGACAATTGCGATACAATTTGGAATTAGCTTTTGTAATATGAGTGTAAGAAAAACAGGTTACAATCGTAATCAAAACTTCAAGCAGAATTACTGGGCTTCAGACCATATAGGTGTTTATATAGAGTAACGGTGTACCAATACACAACTTCCATAATAGGGCCGTTCTTTCGTGTATCAATGCGTTTGATTGTCCGATGACACCTTTCTATGATGCTATTTCCCGTACATTAATGAATTGTTTGTTACAGAAGCTTAGCTTGATGGTCACGTTCAATAAACGCTGATTCTAATTGCCGGATCACGTGTGAAGTGGCTTGTCTTTGTAGCGGCCGCCTTATAAGGAGATAAAGAGAAAGAGAGAACAGAGAAAGCGGAAAAGAACACAGAGAATACAAAATAAGGTTTGTAAAGTGAATATTTTATTCTTTAAATACAAATACTTTACACATGATCAACTCTAACCCTTTACGTAAAAGTGTTCATGTATTTTTCTACATTAAACAAGACGTCTAAATTCACTGATAATGTGGCTTTTTTGTGACTGGATGTCTACCAGGTGGAGTTGCAACGGCTCTTCAGGTAACTGCAGATCTTGGGGTGGCTGGCAAAGCGGTTGTACAGACCCATCATTTTAGGATAGCTGCTAAACATATTCTGGTTCTCTCTGTACATGTTCTCCATGCAGCAGTAGAACATCATGTCGCACCACATCATCTGGAGTGAAAGAAAAATAGTTATATATGTCAGAATATATTAAAATTGAAAAAAAAGAAAAAAATGGGATTTTTTTAAATGAAGATTATTTCATCTTTTTAGTTTTTTAGCTTATAAAACTTTCTATCACTTAAATGAATATTTGAAGTAAATATATATATATATATATATATATATATATATATTTACTTCAAATATTAGAAGGCAGGTAATCAAAATGATAAAAAAGATAGAAACTGATTGAAAGAGTTAACAAGTAAAGAATGTAATGAATATTGTAAATGAAGTACTTAATTTACCTCATCAGATACAATCACATATAAAATATTGGACTATACAGGGATGATAAGTTTCTAATACTGTAAAAAGATGAATGCTTCTTTCAAAATGTCTTTCAATCTCTAAATTATATATGGGAATGGCATATACAAACTAAAACGTGCCGAGAAAGGGAGTGTATACATAATATAGTACAACCAGAAATCCCCCATTAACTGTTATAGAATTTCTAAAACTTAGTTCACCCCAAACAAGGCAAGTTGCTGCTGTACACGTAAGAGGCTACTAGGAATTAGAATGAAAGTTGTTTTTGTTTTTTTTTTGGGGGGGAGGATATCCCAAATTATATATACATATATATATATATATACGTATATATATATATATATATATACGTATATATATATACGTATATATATATATATATATAAATACGTATATATATATACGTATATATATATATATAAACGTATATATATACGTATATATATATATATACGTATATATATATATATATATAAACGTATATATATACGTATATATATATACGTATATATATACGTATATATACATATATATACGTATATATATATATATACGTATATATATATATATATATATATATATATATATATATATATATATATATATATATACTGTTATAGTGAAATGAATTCCAGAAGGAAATCCGGGTATGAGAGCTCAATGTAATACACAGAGCAAGAATATGATAAAATAAAGTAATACGGAAGCACATAATCAAAGGTGCAGTAATTTATTTTGACCCCATTCGGCCTAATTCAAGCATTTGAGCGACGTGATTACATTTTTGAAAATATACAGAAGGGGAAATTGTATGATTCACCACGGAGTGGGTAAGGAAGTTGAGCAGTCCAACGTTGAAGTAATTCCGAGACGAGAATAGTGCAATGTTGAAATAATTCCGATATATATATATATATATATATATATATATATATATATATATATATATATATATATATATATATATATATATATATATATGAGTGGGAAATAAAGTATACAGAAGGTGTATATTTTCTAAACTTACCTGGTCGCCCATGAAGTACTGGCTACCACCGTTGCGCATGGACAGACTCCTCTCCATGAAGGGCATCACGCGGTTGAAGGTGTTCATGTATCTCCACTTCATGTAGTTCTGGAAAAAAGAAATCCGAAATATTCATGGCATGGCGACATTAAAATGGGTTATGGTCCGATAATATATTTCACTGAGGATTTTCTTCTCAGCTTCTTTTGTTTCACTCTATTTAACCAATTAACATCATTTGCGTTTAACACAAAGGGAGGTAATTCAGTATATATTCAAACAAACGTAAACATCAGAAGCAGCTGATTGAAGCATTAATATGGGCTGTACTATTTAATATATGTACTGTGTCTCTGTTTTAATATTCAAATTATAAATAGCTGTTAGTTTGCTTGTATTACTTCGTGAGACGACTCAGTATATATTCAAACAAACGTAGACATCAGCAGCAGTTGACTGACGTACGAGTATTTTTCGTAATCTCTAATACATTAATACGCGTCATGTTTCTCTTCAAATATATATATGTATAAATAGGGATTCCTTTTGTATAACGTTAAGGGAGGTAATTCTGTATGAACGACTGAGCATAATGTTAGCAATGTAATGGCGACAACAATTGTTTTTTTCCAAATCAATTTTTATATAAAAAAATATAGTTAAGTTGAGAACCAACACATAGGAGAGAAACCTTCGTTTAGATTTGTAGCGAGGAACAGAGAAAGTATTTCTATTTGGTCTTCGAAAGGGAAACCCACAATATGTGTAAAATAATAGAGATAAAATAGAGCATGATGTCATTGAGCAACGATATTGTTGACGTTTGCTGTATTATTTCTTAAATATTATTGCAACTACCCAAACGAGGAGACATAAAGACTTTAGCCGCTACATCATCTCTACGAAAATGTTTACAACTAGACATCACTATTCGCTGAGCAACAACATACGACACTTAACATTCATTTGATGGAAAGGATATATGAGTAAATACGAGATAGATAATGAAACTCTTTAATAATCAACTCTAATGTTTTTCTATATCCAGTTCATCGATAACAATGAAATACACAATAGATATTCATAAAATTAAAACCCTTTCTTTATTCGGTATATTCGTATTCATATGAAGTACATTCATTTAGTACAACGTATCAACGATATCGTAATCAGACATCTTCAATTTAAGGCATCATAAAGCGGGTGTGGCAGAAGTTAAGGGAAGTGGATTCGCGAATGACATTAGATTTTTTATCACAGCATTAATCTAAAGTATTGTATTATATGCCTTCACTACTTATTTTCATGGAAAAGAAACACCATGAATGGTATTATTCGTTACTCATTCGGAAATCAGCCTTTAAATCTCGAGAGAGACGAAAAGTCGGTTCTTTCCACAACAAAACTCCGGCCAGTTGTTCAAAATAGATATCACAATTTTACTGGACGCGTATTACGACGTCAACGTTACAATTGTAACAAAAATAGATTTGAATTTTTTTATTACAACGTCAGCGTTGCAATTGTAATATTGTAATAAATGCAGCTTGAAAGTGTTTATGCACACGGCAACGTTACAATTGTAAACAAATGTAGTTTTGAAATTGTTTATTACCACATCGGCGTTATAATTGTAAAATAAATATAGTTTTAAAATTGTTTATTACTACGTTGACGTTATAATTGTAAAATAAATATAGCTTTGAATTGTTTTATTACCACGTCGACGTTATAATTCTAACAAAGGTTGCTTTTACATGGTTTATTATTACGTCAACGTTACAAGTGTAAGAAATGTAGCGTTAAAATTGTGTATTACACCAGCAATGTTACAATTGTAAGTAATGTAGTTTTCAAATTATTTATTACCAGGACAACGTTACAAGTGTTAGAAATGTAGCTTTGAAATTGTGTATTACCAGAGCAACGTTACATTTGTAACAAATGTATCTTTCAAAATTGTTTATACATTTCTAAGGAATGAAATTTAAAAAATACTTACGTCGTAGTTACTGCAATTTCCTTCACCGCCGAAACCGTAGTCGTTCATGTTGTACTGAGAAATGAAGAATAAAAACACGAAAATAGAGTTCGTTTTTAAACAATCAAAGTTTTTATCCATTAGAAAAGTGTCGGTTTATTAAAAAGATAATTTCGCGGAAGAATGTATTCTTATATAAATAAGAAAATTGTGGAAAAAGTAAATTGGTATTAATCAGAATAGTACAACTTTGTTAATCGGTTTGATTCTGCTGTCGGCAGTCTTGCACGAGGGACCACGTAATGGTTGCCAACCTCCCCAAGTAAAAATTGTATTATAGAATCAACTGGATTCGAACTTGGCCCACGTAGGTCGTCAGCCCGTGCCGTTATCTACTTTACCAACGTAACCTCTCGGCAAATTGTGGTTATATAGGTTATGGATAAATATACTGAGTGATCGACACACGAGATTTCAAATAAAACAGTGAAAATTTGTATTTCACATAGAACAGAGAAGATTTGTATCATTTTAAAGAAATAGATTAAGGGGGTAGACCTTGATAGTAAGATGGACAAGATAATGTTATATATGAGCTATTAACAGATATATCGATAGGTAAATATATATAAAATATATATAAAATTAAAATTATGAATTAGAGTTAAGTAGTTACATATGGATCAATGCATATATAGATAAAGATGTATAGATAGACCGTTACGCATTCCGATCTCTTTGATTGGATGGGAAAGATAAACCTTTCAGATATTACAGTTTGTACTCTTATAGAGAACAAACCATGTGTCCGTGACTTTGTGTCGTCAACGTTCATACAGGTCTCGGTAGTTCCCGAGAGTTGACAAGACGAAAACGAGGCGAAAATGTCAAACGCTAAATTGAAGACTAGCAGACGATAATTTCAGACGAAGAAATTCAAAGTAAAATGTATATATAAAACTAAAGAACAAACAAACCATAACTAAACAACTGTTATAATTAGATGTTCATTTATTTATTTATTTTTATCAAAGGAAAACATTTTTAAATCAAATGTTTTGAAATATATATATATATATATATATATATATATATATATATATACAAGTATCATTAAAAATAACGGACATCTTGTGTCTGGTTATTTTTTCTAAGATCCTTTCCGTTTTTCTGATTAGGTTCTTAGTTTCAGACGGAAACTGGCTGATAAAATTGCCATAGCTTCCCAAAGCGCTTTCGGACCCTTCCAGGTCCATCGTCAGTGGAGCAATGTTAACCAGGCATAGACCTAGGAGTGAATATATATTCTATTTAGGCGGGAAAATAAAGGACTGTGTTTAATTTAAATTTATATTTATAGGCATTTGAGTATATTAGTACTAATAGTATAGTTAATCTTGTTAATAGCTGGTTTTTCTAGGTCTATGCCTGGTTAACATTGCTCCACCTACGATGGACCTGGAAGGGTCCGAAAGCGCTTTGGGAAGCTATGGCAATTTTATCAGCCAGTTTCCGTCTGAAACGAAGAACCTAATCAGAAAAACGGAAAGGATCTTAGAAAAAATAACCAGACACAAGATGTCCGTTATTTTTAATGATACTTGTATAAAAGAAAAGATGCTACCAAGATACACACACACACACACACACACATATATATATATATATATATATATATATATATATATATATATATATATATTGATTTTGTTTGTGATTTTAAGCTAATGTTTACGCTTAAAAACTTTTTTATCTATTTTTTAAATAGTGTTGTCAATGTGATGATTTCTTACTTACATTAAAAGGCGAAATAACTTTTTTAAACAGTATTTTTTTATTTTCTTAACGAAACAACTGTTTTAAAGCAAACACTTTATTTTTTTTCTCATCTTTTCTCTACGTTTTTTTTCTTCCTTTTATGACAGTTTCAGAGTTAGGGTTTAGGGTTAATGCTGTAACTGGTCAAAAAGTGTTCTGAGCACAGAAGACGAACTCGACGAAAGACAAGCAGAAAAGGAGGGAGTCGTTTAGGGAGTGAAAGTCAGACAGTCAACGGGGTAGTTTTCTGCTATTACATTCATTTTTGTTATTGAACGTGATTTATTTATTTCAAACGTTCTTGACTGCTTGCTGTAGCCTGAATGGCTAATGCCTGCTGCAACCTGATTAGTTATTAGTTTCCTTAATTTTCGGGCGCTTCCGAGACCTGTCCGAACTTTGACGACGCGAAGTCACGGAAACATGGTGCGTTCCCTATGAGAGTACCTACATTTTAAACTAATTCAAGAATAATATTTCTCCATAATGTTAATCTTTCTATAAATATGAATTAAGATTTCTTCAGATCTTTAAAAAAATCCCCTATTGTTAAGCCAAACGTGTTGGATATTAAAGTGGGTATGTTGGCTAGTAAATTATTACCTAGTATGAATTAGCACATGGGCAGAATGTGATTTAAGAGTCTGATGCTACCTGCAGAGGCATGCACCATGATGAAAGCAGTCTCTTATATGAGGAGTCGAATATGACGCAATATAAAGTAGATAAAAACTTGGATGATATAACTATAAATAATTGACTCACCCTGAAACGTCCGTTCCTCCAGTGGAAGTACCTCATGTAATCGTGCATGATTTCATAGAAGCAGTCGCTGATGTAGTCACACCTGAACATGTCCATGGGGCTCTTAGGGTAGAAATCTATAAACAGAAAATTAGAAGGTCGTAGGAATTGTATTATAAAGAATTCAAGTCACAATAAGATTTCCTAAGCTCGCAATAAATAAAATATTTTATAGTTCTTTTTTGTGTTATATAGATTGTGATTTAATCATACAGTCGTGGAAGTCTTAGTGTGATCAAAATAAATGATGTTTAAGTGGAGAAAATGTTTAGCTGAATGTACTATCTTGAGTGAAATGAGCTACTAAATGTATTCACAACTTGTCAACCATCTTCTTTTTTATTTTAACTGAACACTATGTTTGTTTTTACCAGAAAACGTTTTAAAATAAGTTGAAGAACAAATAAACTTATCCAGGTAGGTAGTAGAGTAACTTGTTTTGGCTTTAGTAAGATTTATTTGTTGCACATCGGTGTGTCCACCCTATTTTCTGTTAACTACACTTGAAAATACCCCAAAATTCGGATTTAAATAAAAAATACATTTATTAAAAATAACTGCATCGCGTTTTCGTTTCTAACTGTGCATTTAATGTTCACGATAATGACCTTATAACTGCAAAAACCAGTACATTGCTTATGATATATAAGTTATATATGTAGCAAAAATGGTATTAAAATGATGTACTTACTGTATTCACGGGCCATGTACCTGCAAATGGCCATTGTCTCGGGCATCATGTCACCGTTGTCCATCTGCAGACAGGGCATGTAGTTACAGGGGAAATCTGAAAGTAGAAAATGAAAATGCATTTTAATATTTATTATTGTATATAACTTTTAATTACATAATTGAAATCTCGTATGTATATGTGATTCGCATTTCTACGTGACTTGCGCATAATTATATTTTTATTTACTTTTTAGTATTTATTTATTCAAATCAACAATGTTATAGCATAAAAATGTAAAAATACAGTTTGTTTCTAGATAAGTATATCCTCATATAAAGTTGGGTATGTGTACATTTGTATACATTCGATGTATGCCATTTACTTTTAAACTAATTAACCTATCATTATTTTTCTGGAACACAGCTGCAAGGCTTACCGGTGGTAATGTGAACTATATTTTATTTACTTTATTTTTACGTAATCGAGACAAAGAGCCGTGATAAATCATCCTTGAAATACAGAAACCTTCGATTTGTGAAATTGAAAATATACGTATTATACAGCAATTAATATATATATTCTTCAAATGTCAGTTTCTGTCAAGTATTTTAAAAGATTTTTTTTCCAGGGTGTAAAATATCGACATTTACTAGCATTTTAAAATTCTAATTTTCAGAGTTGAATTTAATTTCATCGATAGTCATTGACACTAATCAAGACAAATTTCGTGAATTATAATTTATTAAGACGCCTTAAGCTTACGCCTTACATTTTGAGACATTTCTAAAATCAAAGTAATGTGATGGATTTTCATCTAAACTGGAATAAGAATTCTAGACATAACGTTTAGGAGAATTATCTATATTGATTTTAATCTTTGTAGAATGGTATGAAGTCGTGCAATACTGTTCGGTTTGAGGAATTAATTTTTCCTGACCTAGGGAGGGTATTTTCTAGTATATTTTGTATAAAAAGAGTAAGTGTAAGTATTTGTATTCGAAATAAAACAAACACTTTATATACGAAGAAATCAGGTAGTAAACTAAGTCTAACGTCACATCATAGTTTAATTTCTGCTTTCTTCGTTGACAAGTATCACTCGAAACGGTTAGGGTTAGGGTTAGGGTAAGGGTTTAGGGTTTAGGGTTTGTGGTAGGCTTAGGGGTTAGGGTTAGGGTTAGGGTTAGGGTTAGGGTAAGGATTAGGGTTTAGGGTTAGGGTTAGGGTTAGGGTTAGAATTAGAGTTAGAGTTAGGGTTAGGGTTTAGGGTTAGGGTTAGCAATAAAATAGAAATATCAGCAAATGCTATTGCAAACGAGTAAGACCTCAGCTGAGTCTCGAGAGACAATTAATACCCTATATAAAACTGCTTGAGCTAGGAATCTATCGTGAATCAAGTTTGAGACATCCGCAACTATACTTCAACTGAAACGGCATTGCTTGATTGCTGTAGCAAGAAGCCAAGGACGACAGCAAACAAAGCCGGAATTAGCTGACAGCTCTCTCACATACAACATCTGGTATAACCAAACGGTCACCCATTTTAGTACTGACAAGGGTAAACGTCGCTTAACTGTGATGATCTAACAGGAACTCTTGTGCTAATGTTATTATGCTGTACAAAGAAATATATAAGTAGAAAAAGTGTTTAATGCAGGGTCCTTACCATTCCTGCAACGATCCCAGTCGGAGAATTCGTATCTCTTGTCCATGTATTTGACGCCAGCCATATGGAACATCATGCGAAGGATCTCGGCACGTCCGCGGCCATTGAAGTAATGGAGAGTGTAGTTAGGCATGGTGGAGTGGTTAACGTCTTGTTGACTACCAAAAGGAGGACGAGCTCTAGCGGTTCGAGTGACTGCAAGTCTAATCTGACGACCAAGACAAAAACCAACTGCGTATTTATACTCTCGGTTTAATCAAGTTGTTAGCGCCAATGAATAGTTAGCCGGGCACCTGTCCAAGGACACCTATTCAATATTCCTCAGCTGACGAAACTTAATTTCTTTTGCACTCTTGTTAAGTTTTCTGCACAATATATACACAACTAATTTAAATGAGGACAGTAACATGTTTAATTGTTTCTCTTTTGTTAGTGTTCAGTTAATCACTGGCACCACTGTTTCACATTTAATGAGATTGGTGTCGGCGGTTAGAGAAAGAGTGTGTCAATGCGAAAATCTATATACGAGTAAAGGTGTAGACACTGTTATTGTGTTTGTTATTTGCAATTAGACACACGACGATTAAACCGAAAGGAATGGAGGTCCCCTATTTACTTGCATCCCCACGAGAGCAGAGTTAGACCCAAGGTAGTTTTTGAATGCAGGGAAAATACAACTCCCATGGGTACACTAGATTGGGACAAAAATAAAAATTGTCTAAGTCTAAAAGGATTGATTTTCCCACTGAGAAGGGAGAACAGATTTAGTGTCTTATCAGAACAAATACTACCCCTTGCTCCCAGCAAAAAGCCCAAGGACAGGGAGTGGGTTTTAGTTTGTCTTTAAATTGGTCATTTCTTGTCATAACAAAATTTGGTAGTTTTAACTCTGAAAGGAATAATGTTTCATTTTACAATGCGTTCTGGTCTGAGGGAAATTGAGACGTCGAGATTACGAGTTCAAATCGCGATCTTGGCGTCAATTTTTGTTATTGTTTATTTAAGTTTTAAGAAGTGCCCTAATGTATTTCGTATGTTTACAAAGATTCTCGCTGACTTGAAAATTAAGTAAATCGTATTTACCCGCCCCCCACTTACGTTTACAAAATTCAAGAACGGACAGACATACAGACAGACAGACAGATAGACAGACATGGAAGTTGCTCGTTATATTAAATTGTGTTGTATTTTCTTTCTTTCGCAATATGTTATAGTCTGTATCCTGTGGTCCTGATAAGTGTGACCGCTTCTCCCTCCGAGGGAAATGAAAGTATTCATGAATTTAATACCCTTCCTTTCGCAATGTCTTTAGGTCTGTATTCTCTGGTCGTGATAAAATGCAAATATTCTCTTCTCTCATAGTTAGCATTTGTTGTATATTTTCTTTCACGTTACGGCCTGCATGCTGGGGTCGCGATGAATTACACACTAGACAACGTCATGTAAAAAGAAAATACCACAGGTTTTTTTTATTTACAAATAGTCTGAACTTGTAAGCTTCTATATCATCATCATCATCATCTGGTTTGGAAGACCGATTGGGTGCCTAAGATAACATAGCAATCAGTTTTCTCCAGCCTTCTTCATATCCTGTATTCATGAACATGTTACTCAGCGCCAGACCTGCCCCCTCTCCTATGTTATCCTCTCACCTCTTTGATTGTCTGTCCCTCCTTCTTCCTCCCTGTACAGTTCCTTGCTGAATTGTCTTTGCGAGATTTGATTATCGTGTGACATGGGCATACCGCTTTATTTTCTCTTCTTCACAGTACGTCAGTAGATATTTGTATGTCGCGTTTTACAGAGGTTTGATTAAAAAGAAAATATCAGTAATATAGTAGTGACACAATTTTGATGACAGATGAGAGGTCATCATTTTCAATATAACATAAGATTGATACAGTATGAAAAAGTTATCTAATGTTTGTAGATATTCAATGAAATTTATATCTTTTTATTGAAAATACAACTTCGAGAAACTCATAAGTCTTCCAAAAACGCAGAAACTTGGTGTTCTAAGGGCAGCGAGATCCACATGGACATTGTAAACCTGAATTTTAATACAATTTCGTATGACATGGGTGGACAACATCTTTAATGTGTTGTATTTGAAAAAATACATATTCTATTCCTATATTTATAACGATTAAACACTTTCCTTGATTATTTTTTGTTTACACGAGCTACAAGCTACCTCTTATATATAAAAAATAAACAAAGTAGAAAATATACACAAAATAACACTAAGAAGAACAAAAATATAAACAATACTAATAGAAATAAACAAAACACTAATAATAACCACCCGAATAAAAACGAAATAGTTAGCAATGAGGAGAAAAGATGTAACTGCATAAATCGTAAACTTTGTCCACTACAAAATAAATGCCTAACTAAAAGTGTTGTATATCAAGCAACGATATTTGCCAACGAAATACCAAATAACAAGAAATACTACGTGGGTATGACATCCCTGGACTTTAAGACCAGATACTATGACCACAAAAGCACATTTAAAAACAAAGAACGTCGAACTAAAACAGCACTAGCTAACCATTATTGGGAACTCAAAGAAAATGGACACTCACCAATAATTGAATGGAAAATAGTAAGACAGGCCAGTACATGTAGAAACTTAGACGACCCGTGTAGATTATGCCTGAATGAAAAATATGAGATCCTAAATTTTAAAGATCCCCGAAACCTATTAAACTCTAGAAGCGAAATAGCCAACAGCTGTTTACACAGAAATAAATTTACCTTAGGATAACATATAATAAATAAATTAAAAAAAAAAAAAAAAAATATAATAAATAAATAAATTAAAAAAAAAAAAAAAAAAAAAAAAAAATGTATATAAATATATAAACAAATAAATAAAAAACTGAACAAGTTAAAATTTAAAACCT
Source organism: Sepiola atlantica (assembly GCA_963556195.1). NCBI lineage: Eukaryota > Metazoa > Mollusca > Cephalopoda > Sepiida > Sepiolidae > Sepiola > Sepiola atlantica. The sequence continues at coordinate 1,189,228 of OY744551.1, forward strand.
AAAATAGAAATACAAGAAACCACGTGTTAAAATAAATTCGCCTACTGCATTGACTAAACAAAGGAAACAGGATATAGGAAATGCCATTGTTAACAAACAATAGAATAGACATAGGAGCGTCACCAACAAACCCTTTGTTCGCGGGAAGCCTTCGTTCGCGGGAAGCCCAACGATTGGCTGAGGGAACAACAAAGAATCTGATTGGTTAACTAGCAAGCCATGTATATAAAAACAGCTGACAAAAATAACTCCATGCATTTAGCCTGACGATTCCCCCCGGGGATGAAACACGGGAGCCTCTGTGTAGCTTGATTGCCATATATATTTTCATTGCTTACTACCTAGCTCTACTTACGTATCGAGCACTGTTGAAGTAAATACTGAAAACTGATACATAAAAAATTATATCTCCTTATAATATTTTATGTGGATACATGAAGTAATAATATCTAGCTCCTCAAACAGTTGAGCACTCTCACAAGAATTTATTTCACCACTAAAAAATAATATGGAAAAAATTAACTTAGAAACATCACTTAAGAATATCCCAACACCTAGCAAGCATGGATACATTATTAAATTAATTAAAAAAACGGACGAACTAATACGCCGAATGCGATGGCGAGCACACTTCTTCATTAACAATAAAGATAAACACGTAGATACAAAAGAATCCTACGGATTCAAAAGCCTAAAAAACGCTAAACCAATAGATCTCATGACTAGCTTTGAAAATGACCTCTTAAATATTATTAAAAACTTAGAATTTCACAAACAACAGAATAATTTCCAAAAACAATTACACACCATCGTTAAAAACATAAACAACTCTAACAAAATATTCGTAAAAGCGGACAAAACTAGAAATTTTTACAAAATAGATAAACAAGAGTATAACAAACTACTAACAGAAAATATTACAAAAAACTACAAAAAACTAGATACAAGCGAACATAACTACATAGATATAATAAATACTGAAAGTAAACAAATCACAGATAAACTAAAAATTAGCAACAAAGTTAGTAAGTTAAAACCTAAGGAAGCCTATATCTTATTTAAAGACCACAAAAGTAACTTTAACAATAACCCTAGTACCCGCTTAATTAATCCGACCAAACCAGAAATAGGAAGAATCAGCCAAACAATTCTATCTAGAATAAACAAACAAATAAGAAAAGACCTAGAATTAAACCAATGGGTGAATACTGCCGACGCAATCACTTGGTTTAACAGTATAGAAAATAAGAACAATTGTACCTTCTTACAATTCGACATAGTGGACTTCTACCCATCCATATCAGAAGAACTCTTCAATATCGCCCTAGAATTCGCCGAGATATATACCGATATATCCAAGGATGAAATTCACATCATTAAAAAATGTAGGAGATCAGTTTTAATCAACAACGAGGACCAATGGATTAAAACGAATATGACAAACTCCTTTGATTTGGCCATGGGTGCCCTTGACTCTGCGGAGGCATCTGATCTTGTGGGGTTATTCATTTTATATACACTCACAAATATATTCGATAATACGGATATCGGCCTTTATAGAGATGATGGATTAGCGATAATAAGAGACTCCAACAAAGTTAAAGGAGAAAACTTCAAGAAAATTATACATATGGAAATGAAAAAACTAGGCCTAAAAGTAGAAGTAATGGCTAACATAAAAACAACGAACTTTCTAGACGTCACATTAAACTTAAGTAAAAACACCTACGAACCATACCTAAAAGATAACGCCAACCCAATATACGTACACCCAAAGTCTAATCACCCCCCATCAATCATAAAACATATCCCCAATTCGATCGAAAGTAGGCTTATCAACAATTCTAGCAACGAAAGCGTTTTTAAAAAATCAATCAACATTTACAATACAGCTCTAAAAAATAGTGGTTACCATAATACCGAAATTAAATATAAAAAACAGGACACCAATAATTACAACAAAATTAAAAATAAAAACAAAAGAAAAAGAAATATAATCTACTATACCCCTCCCTATAACCATATGCTAAAAACTAAACTAGGCAAAAAATTCCTAAATCTTATTGAAAAACACTTCCCCGTAACTAACCCTCTACATAAAATATTCAATAAAAATAATCTAAAACTATCCTACAGTTGCTGTGAAAACCTAGAAATGATAATTAAGGCACACAACAACAAAATACTAAAAGACAACAACAGAGATATAAAAAATAAACAAAGTAGAAAATATACACAAAATAACACTAAGAAGAACAAAAATATAAACAATACTAATAGAAATAAACAAAACACTAATAATAACCACCCGAATAAAAACGAAATAGTTAGCAATGAGGAGAAAAGATGTAACTGCATAAATCGTAAACTTTGTCCACTACAAAATAAATGCCTAACTAAAAGTGTTGTATATCAAGCAACGATATTTGCCAACGAAAGACCAAATAACAAGAAATACTACGTGGGTATGACATCCCTGGACTTTAAGACCAGATACTATGACCACAAAAGCACATTTAAAAACAAAGAACGTCGAACTAAAACAGCACTAGCTAACCATTATTGGGAACTCAAAGAAAATGGACACTCACCAATAATTGAATGGAAAATAGTAAGACAGGCCAGTACATGTAGAAACTTAGACGACCCGTGTAGATTATGCCTGAATGAAAAATATGAGATCCTAAATTTTAAAGATCCCCGAAACCTATTAAACTCTAGAAGCGAAATAGCCAACAGCTGTTTACACAGAAATAAATTTACCTTAGGATAACATATAATAAATAAATTTAAAAAAAAAAAAAAAAATATAATAAATAAATAAATTAAAAAAAAAAAAAAAAAAAAAAAAAATGTATATAAATATATAAACAAATAAATAAAAAACTGAACAAGTTAAAATTTAAAACCTAAAATAGAAATACAAGAAACCACGTGTTAAAATAAATTCGCCTACTGCATTGACTAAACAAAGGAAACAGGATATAGGAAATGCCATTGTTAACAAACAATAGAATAGACATAGGAGCGTCACCAACAAACCCTTTGTTCGCGGGAAGCCTTCGTTCGCGGGAAGCCCAACGATTGGCTGAGGGAACAACAAAGAATCTGATTGGTTAACTAGCAAGCCATGTATATAAAAACAGCTGACAAAAATAACTCCATGCATTTAGCCTGACGATTCCCCCCGGGGATGAAACACGGGAGCCTCTGTGTAGCTTGATTGCCATATATATTTTCATTGCTTACTATATATATATATATATATATATATATATATACTCCAACATTTCTAGACAAATTTTATATAAGGTATTAAATAGCGATAACATGCAATGCATAAGATCCACCCCTATTAATACGACTTGATTTAAATCCCACCATTTTTATGTGAAACAAAGGCTGTCGTTTCCCGACTTCTCATAAAAAAACAGAAAATGTGACACGGATTGTGATAGTTAGCGAACCACGAAACTCGTGACATTACCAAAAGCAAAACTCACACATTAAGAATTACTGTTAGATAATGACCCTGTGGATGGACGTATCTGTGAGAGATCGGGTTTGATATGCGCGAATTAACGCACGGCAGTTGAGTGCAGAACAGGGCTTGTTCTCACAGTCGGAGCTGGCAGACGTGACAAGGTTACCATGTCATGAGACCTCAATTCAGGTCTGTGACGTGACTCGTTCTCGTGAGAAGCGAATTTGATTGAGTCTGTTTTCAGAAGGCGAACTGATAAGACGTGCGATTCATAATGTAAAGATACGGAATATTTTCCTAAAGGGAAGACAAGTGCGAGAATCCTTCCTCCCCCTCTCTCTAGGGATAGTTAAGAAACTTCAATAACTAACTACGATAACGTGGGATTTGCTCTCTCTAGTCTCTCTCGACGTGATTAAGTTGCCCCCAGATAAATAACAACGCTTGAATAAATGAATGAAAGTTAAAAGCAGAGTTTGTCTTCGAAGATTACGACATGGCTTTTATTGCAGACAAGTACGACAGCAGACAAGAAAGAGTTCACCCACAGACGACGAGTATAGGAAACGCGTACTGCCGCGGTCCAGGCAGGAGTAGTGAGCAACGATTACGACTTTACGTATTATAAACTTTATTACAAACTGGTAATACAACATTACCAGCGACCGCCATTTAGCTCATTCATGCAGACTGTGAGAAGCACAATAAAAATGATCAAATACAGGAACTTAATAGACTAAGAAGAAATATTTAAAATAAAATACAAAGCTAATTTCAAAGAGTAAGAGACTTTGACATTTACTTGGTATTGCCATAGCAATTTTTTGTATTGTCTTAGCTATTTTTTGTATTGCCTTAGCACTTGTGAAGTTCCGTAACTTATCATTCCTCCCAAACACGAGCAACTTTACTTTTCGTTTTTATTATCGTTACCCAATAAATATTTCTTATTCTTCACGGTGTTTATTTCTTGTATTTTGGTTTCCAAAAGAACCGAGCCCTTTCCTAAGTTAGCTACATTGTTGGGTAAACACCGACGTGTTGTGGATATTTATGAACACGTTATACTAAAATACTTCTAATAAAAAATTTAAAAAAACATGTTTTAATCGACTTTCTTAATAAATTGATCAATTTTAATTTGCGTAACTCCTAGCGTGCCTGAGTCGAAAATGTTTGCAGTTCTGGCGGGTTCCTGTGCACACTTGAACAGAACATTAGATCGTTTGTACGCAAACTTGAAAAGATGGATAAAAAACGTAAAACACAGAGAATTGTCAGTTTTTTTTATCACACATGCATATTGTATATATATATATATATATATATATATATATATATATATAATATGCATGTTTGATAAAAAAAACGGCGACAATTCTCAGTTTGTTACTTATATATATATATATATATATATATATATATATATATATATATATATATATAAAAGCTCTAATATATATTGACCACTTTTGAAAAGTATTGGTTTTGTTCATTTTGTTAATATTTGAACTTAATTAATATATATATATATATATATATATATATATATATATATATATATATATATGTATATAAGTGTTTAAGGTGCATATTTTTAAAAAAAGCATCTATTGTTAAATTTAAGAAGGAATAGGTAAAATAAATACCTTTTGAAACATTAAAATACGATATCAATTTTTTTTATAAAAAAGAAAAAAATAATAAATCGAAACCGATATTTTTTTCTTTCTTTTATTAAAACTAGCATTTTTTATTTGTTAGTTTAAATTTGGCCCGGCTGTATAACAACAAGCCGGTAACGAGATAAAAAAATACAAATTCGATGACATCAGGATATATTACACACTGAGGATTCCAGGTTTTGGCGAAATATCTGTATCACTTTAAACTAACAAAAAAAAATGCTAGTTTTAATAAAAGAAAGAAAAAAAATCGGTTTCGATTTATTATTTTTTTCTTTTTTATAAAAAAAATTGATATCGCATCTTAATGCTTCAAAATGTTTTTATTTTACCTATTCCTTCTTAAATTTAACAATAGATGCTTTTTAAAAAAAATATGAACCTTAAACACTTATACAAATCACGTGCTGCATTCACGTTCTTCATATTTGATGATGGGAAACAACATCTTGCCCATTTGGCACGGCTGTATAACAACAAGCCGATAACGAGATGAAAAATACAAATCCGATGACATCAGGATATATTACACACCGAGGATGCCAGGTTTTGGCGAAATATGTGTATCACTTTAGACTAACAACAAAAAAATGCTAGTTTTAATAAAAGAAAAAAAAAACTAGGTTTCGATTTATTATTTTTTTCTTTTTTATAAAAAAAATTGACATCGCATCTTAATGCTTCAAAAGGTATTTATTTTACCTATTCCTTCTTATATATATATATATATATATATATATATATATATATAATCAAAAGTCCACACTTGAAAGCGTTGATGTAATGGCGGTAATAAGGAGAATATGTTGAACAGATTTTTTTGAAAAACCTGGACATTAGTTTATGTATATAAAAATAAATTATTTATTTATCTTAAAATCTTTAACACTTCCGGTTATATACACCCTTGTCAAAAGCATATTTTGTTCTCTTCTTTTTTCGTTTAATCCTTCTTGATTGAGACATATTTATCGCAGTCAAGTTTAAATTCGTTTTGATGTTATCGACTTTTAATGTTAGTATGCCAGTGTGTGTAGCACGCTGTTACGTGAATAGGGTAGATTGAAAAGTCCATATTTGGAAGCGTTGATGAAATCGCGATAATACGTATGATATTTTGAAAAATAATATTTTGAAAAACCTAGACAACACATTTCTTTATGTTTTTTAAAATGTCTCAATCAAGTAGAATTAAACGAAAATAGAAGAGAAACAATATGCTTATACTACTGACAAGGGTGTATATCACCGAAAGTGCTCAAATTTTTAAGATAAATAAATGATTTATTTTAAGAAACATTAAGAAATGCGTTGTCCAGGTAATATATCTACACAGCATCTTCTCTTGCAAGTAAATATTGTTGAATATAAGAGACAACTTACGTCTAGATATCCTTTGGTAGATGAGTTTAAATGCTTTTTGAGAGCATGCGTCTTCGATAACAAGAACAAAACATATACATAAGTTTAACTACCACGACTTTGTCGAGAAGATTGGCGTTGCATTTGCCCGATACTAGCGCCATAGCCCAACACTTAACTGACGACCATTCCTACCACCGATCAGAATTCAGAAAACTCTTAGTAGAAGATACAAACATCTTAGAATATAGTACTAACAAACAAAAACTCCATATATTAGAAGCCCTATATATATATATATATATATATATATATATATATATATATATATATATATATATATAAACTAAAAAACCTAATTAACAGGATCAACTTAAATAGTAATTATATACTTAAATGTGAATAGTTCTAACTATAGTTTCGTACTTATTACATAATTCCCGCCCAAACCTTCTATACTACTAACACATGGTATGTACCTGATTAACATCCTTACCCTGAAAATGGACCCGGGTGGGTCTGAAAGTACTTGAGAGACAAATCCTAACTATGGAAAATTCATCAGCCAATTCTCCTCCGAAACTAAGATCCTAATTCGGACTATTGAAAGGATCTACCAAAGGATATCTGGACATTGGGTGTCTCTTATATTCAACAATATATATATATATATATATATATATATATATATATATATATATAATTATTTTTAATTATACAGACATGTACAAATAAGATCTCATTAGGCGGTAAAAGGTTTGATCTTTCACTTAGATGTTTATATTTTGAAAAGTAGTGTCTAAGAACTATTGATGTCAGTATAGCGGTTTCGTACATGTCTGTATAAATAAAAATAATGATATAAATAGCTTTATTTACTATTGAGCATATTTTATAAGCTCGATCGAAATTCTGTAGAATTTTATCCTGTGGATGTCTACTTTACCTGCGTTACTATATATATATATATATATATATATATATATATATATACACGCCCACACACACACACACACACACACATATATATATATATATATATATATATATATATATATATTAGTCAGGTTCATATTATATTCCAATAACCTTGTTTTTATTTTATTTAATTATTTTTATTTTTTAACCTGTCTAAAAAGCAAAAATGTATGTGAGATATATTTCTGTGAAATATATTTCTGTGAGATACATTTCTTATATTTGCTCCGTTGTTACTGACTGACAATCATCAAGTTGCATCTTAAAAGGAGACTCCAAAATAAAAGGGCACTGACAGTATATGCTAATACACATATTGTCATTAATTATATATACATATATATATATATATATATATATATATATATATATACAATACATATAGTATATATATACAATACATATAGTATATATATATTTTATATATATACACACATATATATATATATATACATGTGTGTATATATATACAGTCATCAATAGAGATATGTTTCATTACGTCACTACTCATCAGTGCGACTACACCTAGATCTGAAAATCAGTCTTTTAACATTACTTCGCATAGAGTTTATATTTTATTCAGGGGGATTGTTATTAATTCCGTGACCTCTCGTATTCTTTTATGATCTATCTTTTATTATCATTACTGTAATGTTTCAGAAATCAAGGGGCTCTTTCCTGGGGCTAACACTTGCTTTCTCTATCAGATACATAGATATACAAGTATTCAATTAAGGTTCTCCTCCCTCTCAAATTCTGAACTAGTAATTAAGTAAAGGGCATTATCTTTCCTCTCTCTATGTGACCAGTTAACTATATCTTTGTTGGCGTCTATTGAGTGAATTCAGAAAAATAATGTGTTTAGTCTGATAGAGTATTGATTTACTCCTCTCCAGGAGTTAGGCACAAGGCCAGTTTTTATCTTACTCCCACAAGTAAGATGTGACCCAAGGTCGGGTCGGGAAAGTGGGGTTTGAAAATTGCCTGGGTAGCCCCGTCGGCATTACCCGGTAGGGGCGCCTCAGGCAGTAAGCAATGAACTTCCTCCTCCCCAAAGAGGGGAGGCGAAGCCTGGGAGGGTGGACCTCCTAGAACTGCACAGGACAGACCCATAGACCGGTGTAAATCAAGCCCCGAAGGCCAAGACAATACCAGTCTATGTGGTGCAGTATCCATCGGAACAGATACTACACTTTGATCTTAGCCAAAAGGCTTTTGTTATCCAGCTAATTGTTGTTATTTGAGGCAACATCACTTGGAGTAGGTGCACCAGTCCTTGTATACACCAGTATGTACCCATGTTTAGGAGATCTTAATTAGGCTTCGAATTCTATGCTAGTTTAACTATTTAGTCAGGGTCTATTTGCTGGAGGAAGTATTCGGTACTTTTATAGCTGACACACCATGTTTCCGTGACTTCGCGGCGTTAACGTTCGGACAGATATCGGAGTGTTGACGAAACTATTAACTAAGAAACATTTTCTTTTAACCAATTGTTTCGGGTTTTTATGTTTACAAGAAAAAATGACAAGAAATGTAAAAAAAAATACATCAAAACACAAACTAAAAAAACCCAATAAAAATCAAGCAAAATCCTCGTTTGAAACTTTCCGGTGCACAAAAAAATAACATTGTATTTTAAAACATTTGATATACAATGGTGCCTTTGACAAAAAAGAACAAAAATAAATATCTAATTACTTACTGTTGTTTAGCTATGGTTTCTTCGTTCTTTGTTTGTATATATTATTTTTGTGTGATTTTCTTTACCGTGATTTATCGGCTGCCAGTCTTTAATTTAGCGTTTGCCAGTTTTCGCCTCGTCCACTTTCGGGCGCTTCCGTAACCTGCCCGAACGTTTACCACGAGAAGTCACGGAAACATAGTGCGTCAGCTGCAAGAGTACCAAGTATTCTTATTTCAGTTTGTTCTTCAAAATACCATGTACAGAGAGACTTTACATACTCAAAGATTGAGTAGGCATTCAAATTCTCTCCAGTTAGCATTCCATGTTCTGAAGCCGCTTGTGAGCTAGGAACGTTAAACCTCTCAAACACGATATCATTTATGTCTTCATAATTGTCGACGTCTGAATAACACTTCCTTATGTGATTGAGATGTATTTTATGGATGAACTTCTGTACCTTGTCCATTTATATCATGTGACTATTCCGTTTATCTGTTGGCATCATGGAATATAGAGAATTGTCATCAGAGGTCATTCTATATACTTGAAAGTATTTGTGTATAGCCTATTCTCTCAGAGTACTCTCAGAGTACTTCTCGCTTTTTTAAGAGCGCTCTTAAAAATGTGCACGGAAGATTCTGTCTTCCCATTGCTTCTAGCATGATACGGAGCCATCGTGATATGTTTCACACGAAATGTTTTTAAAAAATCTCTGAATTCATTAATTGTAGATTGCATGTCATTGTCTGACACAATGCAATAATTTTTGTGTGCCATTTCAGGTCAGAGTACTTCTCGCTCTCTTCAGAACTCTATTATAGATATTCATTAATCTTTGGTTGTTTTGTTTTCTTGTGTATTCAAAAGTGGTAGACTAAATAATACTGATATTGAATATGAACCAGCTTCCAGGAACTTTGCGTCGGCGGTTTTCGGGCATGTTACGTAAACACCCGAGAGATGTCGAGGCGAATAGCCAATCAGCTGTCAGCTGGCAGACGACAAATTTTCTAACAAACATCGAAATTGATTTAAGTCAGAACATTGGAAGGATTTTAGGGAGGTCTGAAAAGACCATTTATTACAAAATCCTCGTCAGATGGGAGGCCCAGGGCACACGATTGTGATAGACGTATCTCTTTTTAACCCTTACCCTAACTCTAACCCCACCTTAACCCTTACTCGTACCCCACACTAACCCTAACCCTAACCTAACCCTAACCCTAACCCTAACCCGTACCTGACTGATTAAAAAAAGCAATGTAAATGAGCCCCCCCAACACCCCAACAAGTATTTTCAGTTTTAAGAAACACAAAAATCTACTTTTTAACCAGTTTACTGAATACAAAAAGTAATGAAAAAAATAATATAAATGCATTTATTGAGAGTTGCTTAGCATTCTTTTGCTGCAAACGTAAAACTTAAAATATTTATTAACAGTGATTTCGCAATGTTTTTGTTTTACTGTTATTTGCTATCTTTCTTTAAAATAAACCTGAAAAAAAAATACTACTCAGAAACGTATCGAAGTCATCGTCTGTCAACATTCGTCTCGACATCTATGTGGTGTTTACGTAACATGTCCGAACGCTGCCGTCGCCAAGTTCCCGTGTTCGATAATCAGACCTAATAAGATATATAAAACCTTAAAAGCCATCAATTTAAACATCTACTAGTAGAATGCGCGTCCCAGCAATAAATATAGCATTAGTTTGAAATTTGCATGTTTTTTTTTCTTTGAGGGCTATGGTAAGGTTTTGGTGGCACCTCCCTAAATGGAATTGTTTAAAAATAATGATGTGCCCACGTTACATACCCTGTTGCCTAGAATAAATATTCCATAAATCATAATGATATGTTCAGTAGTTTATGATTTAACTAAACACATACATATTCTTGACACTTACGGGCATGGATCCTTTCTAAAAATGTATTACTTAATGTAACTCCAAATTTGATGTAGAGCAATTCTTTTTTAACATTTTTTCGTATCAAACTTATTTGAAAAGTTTTTTTTGGGGGACGGGTACGTATTCGAATGAGCATACCCGCTAAATGTTTACAAAAGAAATAATGTGCCTATGTTACTCACTGTATGACCGAGAATATATATTCCAAAATTCATAATAAGCAATAAATATAGCATTAGTTATAACTTTTAATGTTATGTCTTTCTGTTGGAGTACGGTACAGTTTAAATGATAAAATCTACATAACATAGGTACCAAGTAACTCATAGTGTAGCCTAGAATACGAACCAAGCACATCCACCGCCTTTTTAATGCATTACTTAATATAAATCAAAAAATTCATGTTGAGTAATTCTGTTCTCTTGTAATTTTGTGTATACAACTTATTTTAATTTTTTTTAGGGGACGGTGCGAGTTAAATGGTAGCTTTTACATAAACAAAATAATGTTTCAGCTGCTGTTATCTCCGGCCTTCTTCAGGTGTATCTTTACGAACTCGGGAATATTTCTATCGAAATCGGGAATCTTGACAGAATTTCGAACGGAACCATTTATTCAATCCACGGTGGTCGCATGCTCTCGTCTCAGCAACCATGACTGGGTGAAGTCTTCAGTAATTAGCAATTCTTCATTTCACCAACACCGAGGATTGAACCGTCAGCCATCAGATGATTATTACTTGGAACTGGATTTTTTTGAATACTATATCTATTGCACCACGGGTCTTTACGGCCCTAATCTCTGTATTGATGATAGTAAATTTTAAAGACTTCTTGAACGGATACGAGGTAAGTAAGCTTTTCAGTTAAAGATTTAAATGCGTCTTTGAACTCGCTGTGTTATTGTTGTTCTTGTTCTGACCTTTGTTTTGTTTTTCATTATCTATCCATTTTCGTTATTTTGGAGACTCCAGAACAAGAAATCTTACTGAAACACGACACTAGTTGCCTCAGCCACAGAAATGTTTATATATATATATATATATATATATATATATATATATATATATATATATATATATTGCTATTGGCCAGCATTTGGTTGAAAACCCTAGCTGTGCCAGTGGCTATAAAATAGACCGTTTTGAGGTCTTGCATCGAGCAGATTCCAAGAACCATTTGAAAATATTGGAATCTGTCTCTATTGCTATGCGAAAACCTTCCTTGTGCCGGCAGAAGGAATTTGTAAGATCGCTGAATCTCTTTGGGGAACTTTGAACTCCTTCCCAATTTCTTTTTTTTTTTTTTTTTTATCCCCTAACGTAGTGCCTTTTAATCGACTTTTAACGAAATAATTAAATTGAATTTTAATCGCTTCAACGTTAATTTTGGCACACTCAATTTCCCCATTTGCTCTTTCTTTCGAAGTTATTATTAATTAAAACTATCGATTTTCTCCTGATGAGATGATAGTCGAAAGGGCCTTAGAGAGATTTCCGCGTATTTTTTTTAAAGTTATCTATAAATTTTGTACCTCAAAACATTTATTTATATATATATATATATATATATATATATATATATATATATATATATATATATAGTATTCTCGGTGTATTTTTGCTTATAGCGACTGGGTAAGCAATTCTATGAGGCTAAGTGTGTTAATATATTAGTGCTCAATAATCAGTAGAACATTGTATATATTATTCAGTATGATGTTTTATTTGCACAACATTTCAGACTACATATATGCATACATCTTCTGACTGGATTCAGGTAACATGAATTCTCTAGTGAGAAGTGTGTTTCTACAATTTTGCACTGATTTTCGATTGCACCTTATGTTGTTTTAGCCGACTTAAGCCTTAGCTTAAACATGTATGCACATATATAGCTAGAAATGCAAGTATAAAAGACATTGTATATTATATATGTACACATATACATTTATATGTGCATCTAAATAGAGAGAAAATGTGTGAAGATAGTTAGAGACAAAGAAGTAGAGATCAAAAGTAAGTTAAATTTGTAAAGAATATATTTTATTTATTAAATTTACAAATGTCAGGTACATTATTCATCAACAATGATTAACGCCATTTTATTATTTAACAAAATTGGCCATGCATTTTCAGCATGATATTCTACACCAAGTCGATTAAATTTCCCGACAAATAAACGTTTTTCCTCGAGGAAATGTCTACCAGGTAGAGTTGCTACGGCTCTTCAGGTAACTGCAGATCTTGGGGTGGCTGGCAAAGCGGTTGTACAGACCCATCATTTTGGGATAGCTGCTAAACATGTTCTGGTTCTCCCTGTACATGTTCTCCATGCAACAATAGAACATCATGTCGCACCACATCATCTGGAACAAGAAGACAAAAGAAGTGATGTTATGACGAAGTTAATTATTTAGAATTACATCCAATCATCTTAGAAATTGTTAATTTATCTGAATACTATTAAAGTTAGGTCATCATCTGTAGAAATATTCGAAATATTCGTGAAAAAGGTAGTTGTTTATAAATATACACAAAGACTGCGGAATTAATTGAGTGCGCTCAATAGCTACGATCTATGAAAAAGGTATTACATGTATGCAATTATAATATACGTATATATATATATTATATATATATATATATGTATATATAAACAAAGCTATACATATATATATATATATATATTTATATTATCTTATCAAGTTCAAATATGTTAATAAAATGAACATTAAACCAATATTTTAAAAGTGCTCAATAACGAGTATAGCATTTATAAAATTGCATAAACAATATTACAGTCTTACGTCAATTAACCAACGTTTCGATGCTATCACACCTCTTCAAAGAATCTTCAAATATATACGATAGTTAGTGGATTGACGTAAGACTCTTATATTGTTTATGTGATTTTATTATACGTAAACACTAGTTTATTACTGATTACACCTTGCATTGAACAATTGAAATTTGAAATAAATTTAGACAATCGTCGCATATTTATCACTCTTTTTTCTTCTATCTCTACTATTGCTCTATCTCGTATATTGAGCTAATCCTTTTCACAATAGGTTCCATATACTATAAGTTATCACTTTGGTTTATTTTGATCCTATATACATATATATATATATATATATATATATATATATATATATATATATATATATATATATATATATATATACACACCCCCCACACACACATATATATATATATATATATATATATATATATATATATATATATATATATATATATATATATATATATGTGTGTGTTTCTGTGTCTGTGTGTTTGTGTGTGTGTGGATAGTAATTCAAGTAAAGTTTGTATTCACATGGTAATAAATCCGGAGGTTAAATGTGTTCATAAAATAATAAGGTCTTAATAAAAAATAGGACTTGTAATACTATTTTTATTTATACAAACATAACTTTTCAACCATGTTTCAGTCACAACTCTAACAAGCTTGACCTCCCCAGGTCAGCAAGTCCATTCTGTATCATTTCATTCAGTGGAATGTAGTTAATTTTATTTGTAAATTTCATGTGACTTATTTCAACATATCTTATCATAGTTTCCGTTATATTTTTTTTTATCTCTCAATGATATTAAAATTTCAACCTCCAAACCCGTCAATGCTAGGTAAGTTTAACATGACGAGTGTACTGTCTAAGTTGCTAGAGCTAAAATACGTCATTTAACAAAATACTTTGCAATCATACGAGCTTATACGGTGTCGGGATTAACTCTATTATTTTCTGGTGAAATCGGCAAACGTACACGAAGCATAGATATATTTTAACAGGCATATACGCGCACCCATAGCATTTATACAGTGATATCTAATTTTCAAGTTTTAAAATTATATATATATATATATATATATATATATATATATATATATATATATATATATATAATAATGGTAAAATCCAGGTAAAAAATATCCAAAGGGTGATAATCCAGAGAATTTTAACCGGATTTATAAACAGTGCTCAATATAAAAATAGAGCTTAATATATGATAATTTTTACTTACGCAGACATGTACAAAATCTGCGACACTGGCATGTCGATGTTATCGATCAACAGTTACTATGAACTGCATGTTAATCATTCTTCGTCCATCTATCTTTATATATATATATAAATATTTGTTATTGTTTATTATCTATGTTTCGTCCTTTTTTAATCTGGACTCATTAGCTACGAGATATGACTATTCATTACCGGTCATGCGATTCGAAACCCCGGACTACAAGTATTTTTCAACTCAAATCTTTTAATCTCAAGTCTTTAACTGCTCGGCCAATTTTGAATAGCGGATAAATAATGATAATTTTAACACTTATATATATATATATATATATATATATATATATATATATATATATATATATATATATATATATATATATATATATATATATATATATATATATATATATATATATATATATATATAAGCAAACATTCCATAACACGGAGTGCTTTTGCTTGATAAGATTTTTTTTCTTATTTTCCGAATGATCCATTTAATGTTTCCGTAAATTTTAGCCCCAGTACTTAATTGGCCAGTCGGAAAGTTGAAAAAATTTTTTAAAAAGTCTTATCAAGCAAAAATCCTCCGTTTTATTTAATTATGTTTTCCTAAATGAAAATATGCTGCTAAAATACACACACACTATATATATATATATATATAAATATATATATATATATGTATATATATATATATATGTGTGTGTGGGTGGGTGTGGGGTGTGTGGGTGGGTGTGGGTGTACGTATGTGTATGTTTAGACATCATGTGTAGTATATCGATAGATAAGTGTAGAAACGTACCTGATCACCCATGAACCACTGACTACCACTATTGCGCATACACAATGTCCTTTCCATGAAGGGCATAACACGGTTGAAGGTGTTCATGTATCGCCAGTTCATGTAGTTCTGAAAAAAAGAAAACATGTATAATTTAATTGTTATAACTCAAACAGCACATTGTACTCGGTTTTATTCCATTTATAAATATAATTATGTTTATACTTTCTGGCTTTTAAAGTGTTGATTCATCATTTCATGGTAGAATTGACGTGTGGATGTTGTCGATACGGTAATATGAAAGGCTGATTTCAATATTTTATTTCGATTTCTTCAGAAACGTTTTGTATCTATTTGGCGTTTTCCGAGAGAGTTTTGAAGTAAATGGCCGTAAAAAGTCTCAATTGTTTATAGACAAGCAGAAAGGCCAGTAGTTGCTCGAAACAGTAAAAAAAAATTGATTTAAAAAAATAAGTAGTGGAAGAAAAAGTATAAGAACACGCTCAAATAGAAGAAGGAATAATAGAATAAAAACGAAAAAGAGAAAGAAGAAGAAGAAGAAGAGAAAGAAGAAGGATGAGATAACGAAGAAATAGAACAAGAAGAAATAAAAGAAAGAAGCAGAAAAGGAAATAGAAGAAGAAGTAAAGAAAGCAAAGAAATATAGCAAGATGGAGTAAAAGAAGATAGAAGAAAGAATAGAAGAGAAAAGAAAGCGAAGAAAGAGAACAAGAAGGAGTCAAAGAAGAAAAAGAAGAAAAAGAAGAAAAAGAAAAAAGATGAGAAAAGAAAAAAAAAGAAGAATAAGAAGAAGATAAAGAAGAAGTAAATCATGAAAATTAACAGAGCAACAAAAGAAGTAAGAAAGTCAAAAAGTATCAGGATGTATTTATAAGGAACACAGTTAACAGTAATTCTTTATGTTCCTCAGGGAAGGGGACATGTTTCCCAATGGTCACGATATAGCCGTCGGAAAACACTTCCCTCTCCAATAAAGTCCTAGAGAAACAGACGGAAGTCATTTCACTAGCTTCCGGCTTTGCCTCACGACTCGGTCGTAAAAAAGGGCAGATAACTTGTCCTCCTCTTCAATCACAGTATTCAACAATAAATTTAACTTTGTAATTGCTTACGGATTTTTAGAATATAAATATAATACTTACATCGTAGTTGCTGCAGCTGCTTTCACCACCGAAACCGTAGTCGTTCATGTTGTACTAGAGGAAAAGAACAAAAGGTAAAAATAGAGTTTGAAAAACTAGAAAACTTTATGGCATCTATTGATTTTTTGTAAATAGAAAAATGTAGATTATTCTGGATGGATAGCTTTGAAAAGGCAACAGTGAAGATGTATAAATAGATAAACTAAGATTTAAAAAATCCTTTTATCTTTGTATTTTGTTCATATAATATCACGTCACGACGAATACAGATCAAAATCAAGATATAGTGAGACTAAACATTTTAATCTTCATTTCACTTTTGATCTAAATTCATTACATGATTTTGATTTTGCGAAATGTCTTAAATTTAAGGGGTTACGGTTAGGGTTAGGGGTTAGGGGTTAGGGTTAGGGTTAGGGTTAGGTTTAGGGTAAGGGTTAGGTTTAGGGGTTAGGGTTCGGGTTAGGGTTAGGGGTAAGGGTAAGGGTTATGGTTAGGGGTTAGGGGTTAGAGGTTAGGGGTTAGGGGTTAGGGTTAGGGTTAGGATAAGGTTTAGGGTAAGGGTTAGGGTTAGGGGTTAGGGTTCGACTTAGGGGTTAGGGGTTAGGGTTAGAGTTAGGGGTTAGGGTTAGGGTTAGGGGTTAGGGTTAGGGTTAGGGGTTAGGGTTAGGGTTTAGGGTTAGGGTTAGGGTTAGGAGTTAGGGTTAGGGTTATGGTTAGGGGTTATGGTTAGGGGTAGGGTAAGGGTTAGGGTTAGGAGTTAGGGTTAGGGTTAGGGTTAGGGTTAGAAGAAATTGAAATTTAAGGAATCTTACTTGATTGGTGTTTAATGATTCAGGATAAAATTCAATGCAAATTTGATATATTTAAGTTCCGAATGCTACTCAAGAATAAGGGTTGGCCTTTTGGCTAAGATCAAAGTGTAGTATCTGTTCCGATGGATAATGCACCCCATAGACATGTATCGTCTTGGCCTTCGGGGCTTGATTTCCGCCGGTCTATGGGTCTGATATGTCCTGTGCAGTTCTAGGAGGTCCAACCTCTCAGGCTTTACCTCCCCTCTTTGGGGAGGAGTAAGTTAATTGGTTACTGCCTGAGGCGCCCCTACCGGGGAATGCCGACGGTGCCGCCCAGGCAATTTTTAATGGCCAGAGTGCTTACATTCTCGAGCGCTGGCTTTTCAAATCCCACTTTCCGACCTTGTGTCACATATTCCTATTGTGGGTAGGGGTTAAATAACGCCTTTTGGCTAAGATCAAAGTGTAGTATCTGTTCCAATGGATACTGCACCCCATAGACTGGTATTGTCTTGGCCTTCGGGGCTTGATTTACGCCTGTCTATGGGTCTGTCCTGTGCAGTTATAGGAGGGTCACCCTCCCAGGCTTCACCTCCCCTCTTTGGGGAGGAGTAAGTTTATTGCTTACTGCCTGAGGCGCCCCTACCGGGGAATGCCAACGGGGCTGCCCAGGCAATTTTTAAATCCCACTTTCCCGACCCGACCTTGGGTCACATCTTACTTGTGGGAGTAAGATAAACACTGGCCTTGTGCCTAACTCCTGGAGAGGAGTAAATCAATACTCAAGAATAAGGGTTAATATTTTTTAGATGAGACAATATTATTACGATCAGTAACGATGGTTGAGACTGGACTGAATTTAATTATTTAAGAGGTCAACTGTACAAGGGTTTGTTAACATTAAACTTGAAAACAACCATGTTGTAATTTTTATTATTCGGACTACTGTTCTTATCTCGAGTATTACCATCACAACGTTTCAACCGCTGTAACCTCCAGCCTTCTTCAGGTGTATCTTTTAAAACTTGGGAATATTTATGTCATATTCGGGAATCAGGACGGAATTTCGAACGGAACCTTTTTATTCAACCCCCGTTGATTAAATAAAGGGTTCCGTTCGAAATTCCGTCCAGATTCTCGAATTCGACATAAATATTCCCGTGTTTGTAAAGATACACGTGAAGAATGCCGGAGGTTACAGCGGCCGAGACGTTGTGATGATAACACTCAAGATGCGAACAGTAGTCTGAATAATCAAAATCATACAAATTATAAATCCTCATCTAAAAAATTCAGAAACATAACGACCATGTTGTAGTTTGCTGGGAAACAGCCATGTGATATTGTGTTAAACAGACGTATAGATATTGGAAAGAAACTTTGTCCATGGAAGTTCCGTGTAGTTTTAGGTACACGAAGAAAGTACGGAAAAGTATTAAAGTGGCTGCAGAATCTTTTACAGGGTAAACCATGGATTTGAGTTCATTCGACCACCTACTATAAAAATAACGATAGAGTAGAGAAAGACTAGCAGCCTCGCTTCTGTGAGAAAGAGGGTGTAGGATACAGAACAGGACATCCCTCTCTAACTTTCGAAGTCGGTTTTGTACCCTGTCAAGGCAGGAAAGAGTGCTCTGAGCAGCACCTCCCCAGATGTTACACGTTGCGAGGTTTTCTGTTATCTAAAGAGCGGATTGATGTATTTAGATATAATATATGAACATACAATCTTTAAATATCGACGTACTCCTCACTTATGTGTGTATTCCGCATAAATAACAGAACGTTCCATCATGACACCCTACAGTCACAGCAAAGCTGTATTAAGTTATTTTTCCATATATGATTGTTATGATAAAAATATAGACTTTCTTCAATTATACAATAATAGTGAAGACTGTAGTACAATTTACTCTGAAGTGTTCGTTCTTCAAGTATTAAGACCTTATGTATTGAGTAATTCTATAGAATCTCTATCCCATTTGAGTGTTCTTGAGCAGGTGATGAAACGTATCTGTAATTTCATTAACCTCACATTTCCTCCTACTCCGCACTCTTGCTAGTCTTAGTCTTTTCAATAAATACTGTCATGGCACGTGTTCTTTTAGAATTGCCTAATCTTTTTTTTTAACATAATTCACCCAAAACAAGGCAGACCGCCACTGTAGACGTAAGGGGCTACTGAGAATTAGGATGTAGGTTTTGGGTGTTATCCGAAGTTTGGAGCTGTGCATCGAGATGTGTGTTTACATTAGTTTTAAACCTCTGCATGTCAATACAGTCGGGAAACAGGGAGCGGCGAGGGAATTCCAGAGGCCGGTAGCACGAGGAAATAAGCTGTTGAAGTAGAATGCTCTCCAGCAACTGCGGGCTTCCTCAGTGAATGGATGAGATTTAGCTAATTGTCGAGTTGGTCTGGTGTATTTACGTAGAGGAGGCATCAGAGTAGCTAGTTCATCGGAGCAAAATCCATTGAAGCATTTGTAAAACAAGCACAATAATGCAACATTACGGCGATGGGACAGGGGCGGGAGCTTGGTGGGTAGTGAGGCACCTATTAAGTTAGAGACTCTTTTTTGGACCTTGTCTAAGAAAGAGAGACTAGTAGATGATGCACCACCCTAGATGTGGCAACAATACTCCATACATGGATGGATAATAGCCTTGTAGAGATACAGGATAATGTCAGGTGTGAGGGGTTTACTAGCACGATAGAGCGAGTCAACTTTCTTTGCTGCAGCTTTGGCAATGTCTTCAATGTATTTGTTCCAATTCATGTTACCTATGAATGTAAGGCCGAGGAGTTTGAATGTTGAACTCTCAGGTAGGGTGTTATTTGCCATAGCAATCGGTGGTTAGAGAGGTTATCTATTTCCTGTTTTTTTATTTGTTCCAACTCGTTTTACTCGTTGGTCTAGTGGTCTTAATCAATTTGCGGTTGTCATACCTCATTGTAATACAGCTTCCTATTCCAGTAGCTACTTGCCACAAACAGCATGCTTGTAGAACTCTTTTCCCGCTGACTGTTTTCCTCCTACTGATATCAATAGACATCTCCTGGCTTTGCTATAATTACCTTTCGTTTTTGTTAGCTCCTCACATCAAGTGGTTTCATGCCTTGTCTGGCGCTATTTCCATTAAAATAATCGTTAATTCATTAATATTACATTGGAATTATGTTATATCTAAGTGAATCAACTTGCTCTGCATAGTTCGTTTCATAATGAAAGTTAAGTTTTAAAAAATAACTCACGTATCCTGAAGCGGACGTTTATTGTTTCATTGATTTTTGCTACTTCGTTGAATCCATTAATAAAAAAAGTTTAGCTTGAGTATTTTATAAATTATTTCTATAGTTGAGGGATGCAGATCTAATATTTTAAAAAAATCTTTACATAATTGAATGATTCAAGATATTGATTATTAGGTTACAACAGTTCTACTAACGTATGAAAATGAATAGCATTACATAATACGATGCTAATATGTCCTATTATACAATATATCAGTCCAAGTTTTGAAAGAAATATGAAGATTGTAAAGATGGATAAAATATTAAAATAATAAACTCACCCTGAAGTTTCCGTTCTTCCAATGGTAATACCTCATGTAATCGTGCATGATTTCATAGAAGCAGTCGCTGATGTAGTCACACCTAAACATGTCCATGGGGCTCTTGGGGTAGAAATCTACAAAAGAATATTTCATATCTGCTTATTTAAATGAAAATGGCGTGTTATAATTTTGCTTTTCTTTAGAGTGTTAGCATCCCCCATAATGATTTTTGATAAATTATATATTATTTGTCCATCTAATAACTCAGCGTATGTTTTATATGTACGGCACGTCAACATTCCGTTCTTCATTTTATCTTGAAATGTGTGTTTTTATTTGTTAAAGCTCGATGTGTTGCGTCATTTTAAGTTATTTTGTATTATTTGTATTATGTTAGCTGTTATTCTGAGAAAGTTTCGTCTGATGTAACATCCGACCTTGCAGTAGTAGAAATCCATTGATTAGAAATTCGAATAAGTAATAGCAAAGGATACATAATTGAAAAGTATACACCCTGATTTAATGTTCAAATCAGATGAGAGATTTTTTGTTATACATATTTAATTCATCAAATGTAGTCGTGAAAATGTTGTCATTTGTGAAAAGGTGTAGGTGAACTAATATATAACAATGAAGTATAATGCATGGACTTACTGTATTCACGGGCCATGTACCTGCAAATGGCCATTGTTTCGGGCATCATGTCACCATTGTCCATCTGCATACAGGGCAGGTAATTACAGGGGAAATCTGGGAGAGAGAAATTAATAACAAATGCTAAAGTTACTTATACAATTATCTATATAATGCCTCTTTACATTTATACAGTAAATTAAAATTAATAAATTTATGACATATTATTTATATCAATTCCGGAATTCAACATCTACAATACCTTTGACGTACGATCGTTTCTAAGACGAAAGGATTTACTCCATTCCAAATTGTATCTTCGTCATATGTAATACACTTGAAGAGTTCGTATGCAAAACGCGATAAGCGCCATGTTAAAAATACGAAACTATCACTAGAAAAAATGGTTTTATTTCAACACTCAAAGACAGCCCAGAATAATGTATTGCATAATATGATACTAGCATAATTTATCTTTGCTTTCAATTAACACACACTTTTAGTTGGAATCTAGATTAAATAGGTTCGTCCGATTATTTTTTAAAGTCTCAATTAAAACAAATTGGATTTATCGCGTTTTGCATTCATACTCTGAATTTATTTATTTCGGTTTACTATATAATAGCTTTGTTTCACCTAATAGTTTCAGACATTGAGCTGATATGTTACCTGCATTATTTTTTAGTATATAAGATTCTATGACCGCCCTTATATCTTCGTTGTGGGCTTAATACTTGTGCAATTGTATACGACGATAATTGACATTTTTCGAGATCTACTAGTTAAAAAATACAACGTAAATAACAAAAGTAAATAGATTTTTATAATACAAAGAAGGTACTTCATTATGTTTCGCAAGGTAATTTTGGCAAATGTTCTTCTATGTTCTTTAAATGGGAAACGGTGTATTTCTATTCGATTTAACATCTGTATGTTCAATATTTTGTTTTTATTAGTTATAAATACAGCCATTGAGATGTACTTGTAATAAAACATTCTTACAACAATAATAAAAATGTCCACCTGAGATCTCTCTGTCAGCTTTCAGATAAACAATTACATTTCTTTACTACTGAGTTATGAACAAATAATTATGATATACTTTCTTTCTTAAATGTACTTGTTTATTACTTAGTGTTCGAGAGGTGCCACTTTTAGAACTAAATAACAATTCCGCTTGATTACTTGGTTGTAGAACAAGGCGGGGAGTTGAGTAAAATAAACTGAGGCGAGAAGTGCACTCTGACCCTAAGATTTTCCCTGGAAGTGGCGTCGGCATTACCCGGTTGAGGGATCACAGGTAGTTAGCAAGTAACTCTTTCGCAAAGACCTGGGAGTGTGGACCTCCTGGGAGTATCCAGAACGAATACTAATGCCCGACAATGAAGGCCAACGCAATGGTCCATGGATTGTCAAAGACAAATCCTCGATTGGTATGTACCGTGTTTGCAAGTAGCATTGTTACTCGACTCTAACCTCGAATGCAATCAACTTACGCCCCCATAAGTACGTAATTTGAGAAAAAAACGGGGAAAATAATTCTAATAATTAATCGTACCTGATTTATACGAATATACTTCGTACTAAGTGTTTAAAAAAGTTGAATATATTTTTTAAATAATTTTTGAAAGGATCCCTGTCGGATAATTCGTATCATTTGTCCATATATTTGACGCCGGCTATATAGAGCATCATATGAAGAATCTCTTGACTATGCGGCCAGTGAAGTAATGAAATATGTAGTAAGGCATGGTAGAGTGGCTTTGAGACTTGTTGACTAACACAACTGATGTGGCCAAGTTATTTTGAGTTTTCTTTGGCGGCAAATACATGAGGTATATGTGTTCGTTTGTACACCATATGATGTGTTCAGAAAATTTTACTATTCAATATTACTGACATATCTTAAAAATCACGCTATATCCACTACGACATCTTAACTTGTCGCACCTGGTTAACTCAGATTGTAACCCATCTGCTTTTGCGATGATAACGAATTATTTAACGTCATATATTTCTTGAATACAATAATGAATTTAAAGTAACACCTCTACGACAATACCACAACGGAAAAATCTCAATCTTAATGTTAACTCTCTGCTGTAACTGACACTATTGCTGTCTTCCTAATACTTTTCTTCTTAAAGCAGTTGTTTTCTTCATATGTAAATAAATACCACATATAACAAATCTACTATGAACACAAGTTCTTTTTTCCTATGAAATTAGAGTTCTTACAACGCAAAACGGTCCACACACTTAAAAGCTGGTAACCTTTCATTCTCTTTCAATTTTTACAATAAGCAACATTTATTTCTTTGTATCTACGACCAAAATTTATATAGCTTAATCCAATATATAATGAAAGTAACAATTACTTACCATTCCTGCAACGATCCCAGTCAGAGAATTCGTATCTTTTGTCCATGTATTTGACGCCGGCCATATGGAACATCATACGAAGGATCTCGGCACGTCCGCGGCCATTAAAGTAATGGAGAGTGTAGTTAGGCATGGTGGAGTGGTTTTCGGCTTGTTGACTACTCAAAGAGGAACGAGCTGTTGTTTGAGCGACTGTAAGTCTTCTCTGACGACCGAGAGAGAAACCAACCGCGTATTTATACTCTCGGGTTAATCAAGTTGTTAGTACCAATTAATAGGTAGACGACGCTAACTTTTCCAAGGACGTCTATTAAATATTCCGCACTTGACGGAGTGTAATTATTAGTTCTGCACTTTACCAACTGGATTCATCTGGTTCTCGGAATCGTACACCTAATTTTCTGAGGAACATGACGTTTATTATAATTTACTTTGTTTGGTTCTGTTCTTAATTGCTCAATCACACAAATAGATTTGGCGGGAACATTGACCGTTATTTTGTTGGTTTTGAGTGTATAAAACCTTTTCTAGTTGTTTAATATCAACTCGTTTTATATGGGTAACCTTTTATTCTTCTACTTAAATACCCATGCTGTCAACTGATATGTGCATTTATATCAAGTTAAGCATGTGTATATGATCCCCGTTACATATGTTTAAATTTAAGTTAATGCCTCCTGTTTTGTTTCACTGTTATATACTTGAATCCCCTTTTGTATTTGCAAATTTTTCAGCTGTAAGTCGGCTTATTCAAGTGCTAAGTATGCGATATTTTGGATTTAGTTAGTATCCCTGGGAGTCTAAACTGCGTTTTATTTCTTTGTTTAAAATGCCTCAAAGCTTCTTAAGAATATATATATATATATATATATATATATATATATATATCTATATATATATATAGTCATCCACATACAGCCTGTTTCGCTGTTTCACGGCTCATCAGTGCGGCTAGACCAGTTAGTATCTCAAGCCGGGATCGAAACGCAACCGTCGAGCTGACAGTCGGCGATGTTAACCCCTACGCCATCATGCGATATATATATATATATATATATATATATATATATATATATATATATATATATATATATATATATATATATATATATATATATATATATATATATATATATATATATATATATATATATATATATATATATATATATATATATATATATATATATATATATATATATATATATATATATATATATATATATATATATATATATATATATATATATATATATGTATATATATATATATGTATATATATATATATGTATATATATATATGTATAT
>OY744551.1:1217500-1235000 GCA_963556195.1 Sepiola atlantica
TGGTGTTGGCATTAGTTCCCCCAATGTTTTTCTTGTTAGAAATCTTTCTCCAAAGACAGTGGGCACTTACGGGAAGGATCACAAGAAAGTTGCCATAAGTGAAAGTGGTACTGACTGGATTCGAACTTGGAACACCCACGTCTGCAGTCCGTGCCGATATCCACTTAACCACCGTCACCACTTATTTGTTTCATTGACGAAACAAAATCCGACTTAAAAAACCCGACTAGATAACTTTAGCTACTAAACTAACCGGTTTTGGGAAATAACCATATATACAATGGCATTATAAACAATAAAATGTAATTGTTATATGGTGACTATTATTTTTCCTAAATTTCTTTAGAATATGTATAGTAGTTTATTAACTTAGTGATACATTTATCATCAATGTGGAGTGTTCTGTCCCCTTTTTGTAAGGATATCGCCAACTGCCATTAGCTTTAAGGGATAGCTCATTAGGTAAAACTAACTCGAGCTCCCGGCACTTGACAATGTTTACATTGGGATTACTTACATTCAGTTAGTGTCGTATGATAGAACAGGGGTAGAAGCGCCGACTCTACGGTTGAGTTTCAATCCCGGCTTGAGGCACTGAAGAGCTGTGATACAGTCTGTATGTGGATGACTATATATATATATATATATATATATATATATATATATATATATATATATTTAAGCTATTATTGTTAAAAATACGTTTTAACTTTTCTAACGGCCTTTTTCTATTCGTCAAATCATTTTCAGGCGGTGTTAATCTTGGTGTCTTGACAAATTTGTCTTTAGTGATGAGTTTTTTTTAAAAATATTATAAAGGTTAATAATTCAAAACGTAAAAAAGAGCGTCTATAATATTGAGCTGCTACATAAGTTCTCAGCGGGTGCAAGATTTAAATGTATAATTGTTTACGGCTATTAATTGCTTTTAATGTTGTGAATTGTTTCGTAAGTCATATTATTGATTGTGTGATTTTTATGTAGAGAGCTTCAAGAATTCTTAACCGTTTGATGTTGGTATCGTGGTTTACTATTTAAGTAGTGTTTACTAAGATGTGTCTATATTGAGAAAGGGGTAGTCATACGTTTTATGTGTTGGCAAATAGAGCTAGTGTCGAAGGGATGTAAGGTTAGTCTTCGGGAAAGTGTTGTGGTAGATTAACCGATGTAACAATTAGTTGTATTATTATTGTCGGAGATACATTTCCCCATGAGGCATGGAAACTGATATATTAAATTAGTTCTTCCTAAAGTATTTTGGGTCTGAAAAGTGTGATCTTTTACTACATGGTTTTATTTTTTCATTTTTCTATGATAAATACTGAATCTTATATTATTATGAGAGTTGATGGGGAATGTGTAGCAATGTATTATATTTCTAAGAGCTTGTTCATCCAGTTTAACGTTTGGATTCATTTGATTACAGTAGAATAGATTGATGTAGTGGGAATTACTTAGTTGATGATTATTCGGATTGTCTGAGTTTCTGATCATTAATTTAATTTGTTTGTCTACAATATAATTGGAAAATTGTTTATTAATTAAGATTATTTGGAGTTTTATTGTTAAGGGATATTTTTGGGGTTAAGAGATTAGCTTACTACAGTTTAATAGATTTTTTTATCATTGCAATTTTGTATCGATATAACTTAAAATGTATGTATTGATAGAAGTGTTTTTTTTAAATCGGGAGAGGTGCTGAACGCGTCATTGCTCCAGTAAATGAGATCATCCAAATACGGAATTGTGTTATTAACGTGAAGCTCATGACTGAATGCAAGTACTGAGTTATTTTGAAAAATGTCTCGTAGTTTTTTTTATCTCATCATTATTGTCTGCTAAAATAAGGATATCAGTTGTATTTTATTTCTTATTTATAGTTTTTATTTTTTCTACTAAGTGTTGAAGTGTTGAAGTTTGGTATTTTAAAATTAAATAATTTTTAAAAAGATACCAACTTCCACAGAATAAATAAATAAAACACTTGTAGGAAATAATAAAAACTATGAATAATAAATGAACTAAAACTCAATCAATTCCCAACCGATTTTTTCCAAAGAGACTTTCCGGTATTGCACCGGTTTTATTTATCGATATAACGTTATTTCTCATCGTTGTTTTACCTCATTCAGAACGCCTACGATTTCACTGGTCTTATAGATTAAAAAAAATGTAAAAGGTCAGCCCATCTGGATGCAACCACGGTACATTTTATGTAACATATAGTTTTCAAATAAAGTATATATATATATATATATATATATATATATATATATATATATATATATATATATGTGTGTGTGTGTGTATAGATATATAGATAGATAGGTAGGTATGTAGGTAGGTAGATAGATAGATAGATATATAGATATACATATATATATATAGATAGATAGATAAATATATATGTGTATATATATACATATATATACATATATCTATATGTATATATACATATATATATATATTTATATATATATACATATATATACATATATATATGTATATATACATATATATATATGTATATATACATATATATATATATATACAGATATACAGAGAGAGAGAGAGAGAGAGAGAGAGAGAAAGTGACAGAGACAGAGACAGAGAGAGAGGTGGATAGATATGGAACGACTAGAGAAAGATATGAAAAGTTCGACTGCAAAATGCGATAAATCCAATTACTTTAAATTGAGACCATACACAATAAAAATACGAATATATAAAATCAAGACGTTGACTAAAACTGTTTTTTAATAGAAAGCAAAACAACATTTTGCCGATATTGTATCATGTAAAACAGGTTTTAGGGGTGTGGTCGAGTGTTGAAATACAAGTGTTTTTGTAGTGATGGATTCGTAATATTCAAAATGACGTTTATCGCGTTTTGCATTCGAACTCTTCATATTGCCGGCCATTTTGGGGCACCAAGTCGGCCTCTCACCTGCTTACTTGCAGTGAGCGGATCGGTGCTTCCTCACTTCCGCTCTGTGCGAAAGTCAAAAACAAAAACGTCATTTCCTATTTCCGCTGCTACTCCTACCCGTCCTCCTACTTTCTGCGCCTTCTATATCTATTAATAATGGAGTTTATGTATCTGTCTGTCTGTCTATCTGTCTGTCTGAAGCCGAAACTCCAGTATGACTATTTTACTGAAACTAATCTTTTTGAAATTCTTTATATACTGTCATCAAAAGTCGTTCAGACACCAAATGGGTGTTACCATTAACATAAGTCATTCCTTTAAACCTTCAATTAAATTCATATTTACAAATATACACTTATAACTGCTATTATTAAATTTGGCGATCTGATTAAGCAGCCGATTGGCTGTTTAATCAGTAGTGTCCTCCCTCCCTCCGGTAATTAAATATGGCGATCTAATTAAGCAGCCGATTGGCTGTTTAATCAGTGGTGTCCTCCCTCCCTCCGGTAATTAAATATGGCGATCTGATTATGCAGCCGATGTTAATATGGCACGTTAAATATGTAAACAACAACGCTGGTATCCACCGTGCTCAGTTTTCTATTTTTAAAACCGTCCTAAGTTTGTTTATTCTTAGCCATTATGTTTTAAAACACGAATTTATTAAATCAAATTGTTTAATTAAAATAATAATTGATTTAAAAATTACTATATAAAAACGCGCGCGCGCACGCACACACCCACACACACACAGTTCAGGTAAACATTTTCTTTCCGAGAATTAAAAAACTTTTCGTGTTTACTGTATTTGATTTCTTAATACTTTCATATCCAATGTTATCATTTTTTCACGACCTCAACAGAATTTATGATTCCATGTTTTATTTATTAAAAAAAAGATGTGATTTTTTTTTCTTTAATGTCAACAAAATAAACTAACACATTGTACTGGAAAACTATACAAGTGATTGTAGAATCAAATTGTTTAATTAAAAAAGGGTCATTAAACACACACACACACACACGCACACACACACACTGTGTTCACTGTATTTGATTTTTTTGTGCTTTTTCATTTTAGGACCCACGCTAACTTTGACCCCGTCGTTACAGTTAGGGTTAGGTTTGTTTTTTTTCCTTTTTAATTAAAAATATTTACATGTATAGGGGAGGGGAGATAAAAAAATTGGGGGAAGGCGGTCAAAAAAATGTTTTGTTTTTTTTCTTAACTAAAAAATATTTCAATGACTGGTAATATAAAAAAATTGAGGGGGATACAAAAAAAAATTTCTTTCTATTTATGGGCGAAGGTACAACAAAAATCGGGGTAGGGTCGAATTATTTTTTTCTTTATTTTCAACTAAAAATATTCTTGGTCATAAACACAGATCAATGTCTAACAACCACAGAAATATGACTGGGGCTCCATTGGCTTACGCGTGAGCCTTCATTTCTGATGCGGCAGCGTAGCAAAAATATGCGACCGGAGGGAGCATATATTTGCTAGTAACACTAATGGAGATTTGGTATCTGTCTCTATGAAGCCGAACAATACAATTACTTCTTTTAATGTACTATTGCACCCTATTTTCATTCTCAATCAAGTTTATTATACTATCTCAGACCAATTCTCAATTTAGGGGGTAATGATATAGTATATTTAATGTTGTCATGATACCATCTCACAGGCGTTACGTTTTTCTTTTTTGGGTACAGTGTGATGTCTGTTCTGTTTTCCCTCTTGTCTCATATCATTATGTCAGGTTTAATAGCTTCTTTTCCTAAGTACGTAGCTGTAATTATCGCATAGTCATAGTAGATGGGGGATGGCGTATTTCAACAGTTCTTTCTGGTATATGTTCGCAAGATTTACTGCTACACTGCATACTCATTTTTTACAGAGTCCACTGAAAATATTTACAAAATACATTGTATTGAATTGTATAGAAGACCTATCTCAAAAAACCTTGACACTGGATGGCAGATGGCTCACACTCTCTACTTCTGTGTGGCACAACCTGCAATCATAGTCGTTGCTGAGACAATGTATTTTCATACACACATTGGCTATATAGTATTGTTCTTGGGCAGCAATTATCACTCTCTCCTGGTCATAGTGGGGTGATCTTTTTTGAGCCAGTCTACAGAGGCTATCTTATCTACCTTTCTGAAATGGTTCTTCAAGAGAATATTCGGCATGTTATTGGTTAGCTGTTCTTTTAGTTTTTTAGTATGTAAGGTTTTGGTGTATTTTGGGCGTTTTTTTTAGGTTATCTTCTATATTCTATTGATCGTACATTTGTTTTCTATGTGAGAGGGTGGTCCTCTACCCGTTCGTAATTTGCATTATACAAAATAAAATTATATATATATATATATATATATATATATATATATATATATATATATATATATATATATATATGCAGCATCTTCTCTTGCAGGCAAGTATTGTTGAATATAAGAGACAACTCATGTCTAGATATCTTTTGGTAGATACTGTCAATAGTCCGAATCAGGAACTTAGTTTCTGGGAGGAATTGGCTGATGAATTGGACAAATCAAACTACGGCAAATTCATGAGTCAATTACTCTCCGAAACTAAGATCCTGAGTCGGACTATTTAAAGGATCTACATAAGGATATTTAGACATGAGTTGTCTCTTATATTCAAGAATATATATATATATATATATATATATATATGTGTGTGTGTGTGTGTGTATTATATAGCTTATTTTTGATCAACACAAAGGTTTATGCTGTATTACAATAGTGTATAGTAGGCCTACATCTCTTAATTTAACATTGTATCATCCTAGTTATTCAAGAAAACATTCCATATTACATCCAAATACACTTTATTAACAAACAATTGCTTCTGCCGGTTTCGAAAATATCCATATTTCTGCTATACAACATTTACATTGATGAAGAAGCGATATCAGTTTTCAACTTTCCACCAGAGGCAGAATAGTTGATACGCGTCTAATATTTATCTAATTTATATATATATATATATATATATATATATATATATATATATATATATATATATATATATATATTCCAAGTTTCTTTTCTCCCTTTCTTTTTTATTGCTCAAATCAAAGTGAAACTTAGATTGTTTTGCATATAAGAGTATTAAATCTTATGGCCACTATATTTGTTTTCCTTTCTATTAAAATATTCATATTCGATTTATTTAACATCAAATGAACACATAAAATAATTATTAATTTTTTAGTTAATCATTTTTGTCGTTTTTGTGTTGTATTATTTCATGTTACGATACGATACTAACTAGTTGTGTAATAGATGTATAGTTGTTAAGAGACAGACAAATAATAAAAAGGGAGTTCTTGTTATATATATATATATATATATATATATAATATTTAATAAATAAATATTAATTATTTATTACCTACATACATCGATGTTTAATGCTTACGCAATCTTCAGTGCAGGGAGCTTATTCCCGACGGTCGGCGGATGCGAACTCTGATCACAAATCGCCACTGATTCACAGTCAAGATACTTACCTGTTGGCCACCACAAATTAGCTAGGAATTTAGTAGGAATTTAACTTCGTACATGCCAAGTCGACTGGTATTCACAGCAAGCGGCGAAGAGTGATCAACAGTAACACATCGTGTTGGCTAGTAGTACTGCTTGTTATAAAATTCACTCAGTATGCCCAGCCTTAGTAAAGGGTGCTATATTATAATATTTATAAATAAATATTAATTATTCATTACCTATATATATATATATATATATATATATATATATATATATATATATATATATATATATATATATATATATATATATATAGTAAGCTATAAAATATATTTATGGCAATTAAGCTACACAGAGTCTACCGCGTTTCATCCCCAGGGGGGATATATATATATATATATATATATATATATATATATATATATATATATATATATATATATATATCTTCCTTTCGATCTGTTTTCATTCTTTGAAATGAGTTGAAACGGCCATTACTTAGTAGTAAAAGTATACCGATGTGAATAAAATTAAGGTACGTCTCTGGAATATGTAATGTATGGTTTTTAAATAAATCATTTGTATTTTAGCTTTTGATCGATCATTTGATTGTTTTTTAACATACTCCGACGCCCTATATACATACACATATATATATATATATATATATATATATATATATATATATATATATATATATATATTATTATTAAAAGTCAGATATTCAGAATTAAAGCTTAATATATGTTAATTTTTTAACAATAAAATTCTCATTATATATATATATATATATATATATATATATGTATATAAATATATATATGAATATATATATATAAATATATATATAAATATATATATGAATATATATATATATATATATATATAAATATATATATATATATATAATACATATTAGCTATTTAACCAAATGTGCTGTAGATGGAAATTTTGGCAGGGATAAAAGGATTAACCCTGCCTTAACGTGAGAATAGCAAGTCGCTGATATATGGATGTTAATAACATAAGAAATAGATGACAGAAGAGTTCGGGAGAAGCAGTGGAACTGAACACACGCTTTCACAAACTGTCAAACAAATCGATAAAATGGTTAAGCTAAGCACTTAACACAAAACTAACACTCTCTTTTTTTGTTATCTTCAATTTGACATTTCTGCCGTCTGGCGATCATTTGGTTTAATAAATCATCCAAACACTAAAAAGTGACTAATTGAATGATTATGTTACGAAAGTATTCACAGACAAACAAATTTGTATGAAGGAAAATGCTTTAATGACATCGTCATACCAAATTGCCTAATATGTTTCCAAAATAATCGAAACTATGCATATAATACTTTAGACAGATATATATATATATATATATATATATATATATATATATATATATATATATATATATATATATAGAGAGAGAGAGAGAGAGAGAGAGAGAGAGACATGTGACGAAACGGATATCATTAGCAATCAATTCTACTTGTGGTGTAATTTCAATCATTTTCCTCGTCGTGTTAATCTTTTCATCCCCGACACCTAGAACAACATTGCTTAACTCATGCAATTAATTTGCAGCTTCCCGCTTGACATCTGTTTGACTGCCATACACAGAGGCAGAGAACACCGAAAGCCGACGGATCCTGGTGTCGACGCTTCCTTATTTTTTTTACCAGATCCCTGTTGCTACGCGCCCTACCACAAAATCGAAGAGTTGGACTTCAGGAGTGTTCTCTATTTCGAGGCTATGGTGCCGAACGTACCTGCATGATTGGCTTTGAAGAAAGTCTGATTTTTCCTGATTGCCTAAAATCAAAATTCTACAGAACTGTTTATTTCAATTCATTGGCTCAAGCTTGTTTTTGCATTCGTCGGAGCACGATGATAGAGACGGAGACAGAGGGAGAGAGAGAAAGAGAGAGAGAGAGGGGAGAGATGGAGAGAGAAAAACAAAGAGAGAAACAGAGAGAGAGAGGGAGAGAGAGACAGAGAGAGAGAGAGAGAGAGAGGCAAAGATAGATAGCCGGAGAAAGTTAGATCGGATTACTTTTTGCTCTTACGTTTAAAATGTGTCTGTAACATAGCACTAATTTAAAAGAAATCCGCGAACCCACTTGATAGCTAGTCTCAGTGACTGAAAATCGCTGTTGTTTTGTTGACATTTTCTGGTAGTTGACTAAAGGAGTAGTGAAGTTTTCTGACTATATATGCTTTTTGACAATCTGTTTGCACATTTATTCACCTCAAACAAATTACATTGACACTGAGAAAAAACGGGGTCACTCTGAAATATGGGCCAGGTTTATAGAAAATTCGAATTGGGGACTTTTGAAGGGCGATGTATTTCTCATTGCATTTAAAGTTTGGTATGTTGCTACAGTTGGAGAAACGAGGAACATGGAGGTAATTCAAAAGTAAGAAGCTATTAGAGTTAAAAAAATTCCGATATCTAAAGTGGAGGAGGGTATTTGCATCGAGTGGGCACAGGTGCAGCAAGTTCGTCAACGTTCGAGCATGTGGACCCGAATTGCGTACATACAAAAGAAAATACAAGCCACAGTGATGAAATTCTTCCGATGTAGCGATATGACAGGGCTGAGCTTTGTAGACAGCCTGCTGCATATTAGTTACATATTACATAAGCTTCTTCTCGATCGCTTACCAGCGCACGGAGATAGAGCTTCTAAAAAGACGTCCGAATCTACTCAGCTCGCCGGCCATAGAGAAATATGTTACAGTCTTCTTATTTAATTGCCATCACGATGTAATATCCCGATATTTGACTTTGTTTAACTTATTTTTTTAACTGATATAGAAACTTCCTATCAACCTGAAAATTATTTTGGATCTCCCTACTTCTAATTAGCAGACTGTATTCTAAAACGCGAGGATTAAAATTAGTTATGTGTCTATTTTTATTTTAGATTGATTTACTTTAGTTTTTATTTGTTTATTATTTTATTTTATTTATTTAATTGTTTACTTTTTATTGATATATTTTTATTTTCATTATTGTTATGAAGTAAAGTTGATTCTACAGTTATTTGTAATTTTGATTCTACATTTTTTTAATGCTTGAAATTCTCGAAAATTTTAAAATATCTAGCTTCTCGTTCAAGCATAATCGATATGGGTCAAGACATGCGGATACCTAGACGACCTGTATAGTTTATTCGTGAAAGAGAAGCCAGAGATGCTTAACGATTATGTGTAGCTCATTTGCTATAAGAATATTCTAGTGCGATATATATATATATATATATATATATATATATATATGTGTGTGTGTGTGATTTTATGAAAAAATCACATATAAATGCTCTGTACTCTGTAATCGAGTATCATCGAGCTTGTTTTTATTGGAACAACCCCGGTCTTCACTGAATGATCTATTTTATAAGTGAAAAATCTAAATATATATATATATATATGTGTGTGTGTGTGTGTGTGTGTGTGTGTGAAAAACAAACTAAAAACATATTAAAATAAAGGAAAAAATCATCAAGAAACGAAAGTCTTCAGAAAAAAGTTAACATTTTTAATTAATTCGATAACAGTAAAAACATAGGAAAAAAAAGAACGCACAAATATACTTCATTGAAAGGTGTTTAACTATTTAAAAAAAAACGCATGTTAAAAGTACGTTAAAATAGTACAAATGAGGAGGAAGAAAAAAAAAGAAGGAAAGGGAATGAAAAATATGAATAAAATGTAGTAAAAAAGAAAAGTTACTTCAACCGGGATCGTAGTGGCGTCGTATATTGCATTGTTTCAGTGCGGTTTTTGTCATATATTGCTTAATTGCGATTTCGGTTAAATTTAAACAAATGTTTTGTAAGAGAAATACAAAATCTTGGCTTTTGGAATGTAAATGGACTTGCCTTACTTATATATGCTCTGTTGTTTCCGGTTGACACTCATCGAGCTTAAATTGGACGAGGTTGATAAACATAAAGTATTGAAAGTATAAGCTAAAAGATATATTTTTCTACAATAGAATATATATATATATATATATATATATGTATATAAATAAAGTTATAATATAATATATATATACATATATATATATATATATATATATATATATATATATATATATATATATATATATATATATGTATGTGTGTGTATGTATATATGATAGTTATTGAATTAATAACATAACGCAATGAGGAATGAATACATTAAAACCGAAAATTGTGTATATGTTCACAGATGTTCCGTCTTTATCGTTTAAAGACTTTTTCAAGATGACGCATTTGGAAAAAATACGTAACAGTTACAATTTAAATACGTGATGCGTTTATGATGTTGAAGATCACCTTTATTCTTTTACATTTGAAAGAAAAATCATAGACGTTAAAATTAAAAGTATATGGGGCGTCTTTGAGTGAATATATATATAAATATATACATATACATATATATATATATATATATATATATATATATATATATATATATAAATTGATTTCGTCATCGATGACATCAAAAAATTATATGAAGTGAAGTTTGTTACTTCTAAATTTTCTACAGCTTTTTCGTCATTTGAGCTGTACAATCAAACAGAGTTTTAATTTTACAGACATACATTTGTCTACAGGAATGCAATATATAAACACAGACTCATATTTATACAATTTGCCAACTAACAAGTCATATTTCACGATACACGTATAATTGATATAAATCGTTCTTAAAACACATGCTTCTTCCTATATGTGCATAGTTTTCTCGCTAAAGTGCTGTTATAATTGTCGCAGGCTCCATTTTATAAACAGTGTCATTTTTTCATCCAATCTACAAAAAAGATTTTATGAATACTATATATAAAGAAAAACAGAATTTTGAAATGAAAAAAACAAAAAAAAACACCAATACTTAAAATTATGTTTTGTGAAATATAATTTTTATTTATTAAAAATGAAAATGGCAGGTACTTTACACTCCAGGAAAACGTTAATGTTCTTTTTCATTAGTCGAGAAATTCCATCTGTATGTCTTTTACATAATGAAAGCATATCAAGATCCCCGACATAGATACATTTTCTCTGTTTTACCGGCTGTCTACCAGCTGGAGTTGCAGCGACTCTTAAGGTAACTGCAGATCTTGGGGTGGCTGGCAAATCGGTTGTACAGACCCATCATTTTGGGGTAGCTGCTAAACATGTTGGGGTATTCGCTGTACATGTTCTCCATGCAACAGTAGAACATCATGTCACACCACATCATCTGGAAAAAGAAAACGAAAAAAATAAGTTTGTGAAAAAATTATTTATCTATATAACACTAATATGTTATAAAAGTTAACGTACGTTTATCCGGTTCGCTTCGATAATGACGTATGGGAATTTAATATCATGTGCAAAGATGGAGATGGGTCAGCTTAATAATAACTGATGAGAACAAGAAATTTAAGAATAATCACGTATGGAAATTCTAATTAATGAGCGAAGTAGGAGAGGCTTGATCTCAATAATATCTGATAATAATAGATAGACAGGAAATAAGTGTTTTCACTTTTAGTATAAACACACATATCCCATTATAATTATATTATCATCATTTTTATTATTAATATTTTTATTATTATTATTATTATTATTATTATTATTATTATTATTATTATTATTATTATTATTATTATTATTATTATTATTATTATTAAAAACAGAACAAAGAGAAAGTTTGGTATTTTGTTCTTGATCGATTAGTTTAGTCTTCTTATCGATTACGTTTGCCTTCTAATCAATTAGTTTGGTCTCCGGTTTATATAGAGAA
Organism: Sepiola atlantica; assembly: GCA_963556195.1. Taxonomy (NCBI): domain Eukaryota; kingdom Metazoa; phylum Mollusca; class Cephalopoda; order Sepiida; family Sepiolidae; genus Sepiola; species Sepiola atlantica. The sequence continues at coordinate 1,229,754 of OY744551.1, forward strand.
AGTGCTATGGAGATAAGGGAGGTTTGTCTGTTTATTTCTCATCGATTAGTTTCTTTGTAATAATTTCAAGTAATAAATAGGACTTAAATTGCGAGCGAGTGAAAGAAACCTCATAATTTACAAAAAAATACACGATAATCGCGGAAATTATTATCGTATAAATTATTATTTGTCACTTTTATTTTTTGAAAATTGTTATTGCGCTCTATCTCAAGTGATACTTTTTTATTTGACTGTGACTACCCATACTTTACGTTCGCCTCAGAAAAAAGATTTATGTATATATATATATATATATATATATATATATATAAATATACATATAGGTAATGAATAATTAATATTTATTTATAAATATTATAATATAGCACCCTTTACTAAGACTGGGCACACTGAGTGAATTTAATAACAAGCAGTACTACTAGCTTAATTGTGAGAACCAACACGATTTGTTATTGTTGATCACTCTTCGCCGCTTGCTGTGAATACCAGTCGACTTGGCATTTACGAAGTTAAATTCCTCATAACTTCCTAGCTAATTTGTGGTGGCCAACAGGTAAGTATATATATATATATATATACATAATACATAAAACTTTTTGCTGAGACAAACGTGTGTGTGTGTAATGATTTTCAAAGATAAATGTTATCGGTAATAGTTACAGTTACATTACCGAGTTTTATTCTCTTATGAAAATAGTTAGTATTTGATAATCCATGTATTAAGGATAATGAAACTCCTTGTTTTGAACTTATGATGTATAATAAATATTGTATCTATACAATTTTTTCTTCTCATCTTTCATCTTCTGAATGTATGGCTCTATTTACATATATAAAGCTCTATATTATCAAGATAGATTATTATTTAAGGATACATCGCTAATCTTTAATTTAGTATCAATATATATATATATATATATATATATATATATATACATACATAATACATAAAACTTTTTGCTGAGGCAAACGTGTGTGTGTGTAATGATTTTCAAAGATAAATGTTATCGGTAATAGTTACAGTTACATTACCAAGTTTTATCCTCTTATGAAAATAGTTAGTAATTGATAATCCATGTGTTAAGGATAATGAAACTCCTTGTTTTGAACTGATGATGTATAATAAATATTGTATCTATACAATTTTTTATTCTCATCTTTCATCTTCTGAATGTATGGCTCTATTTACATATATAAAGCTCTATATTATCAAGATAGATTATTATTTAAGGATACCTCGCTAATCTTTAATTTAGTATCAATATATATATATATATATATATATATATATATATATATATACATACATAATACATAAAACTTTTTGCTGAGGCAAACGTGTGTGTGTGTAATGATTTTCAAAGATAAATGTTATCGGTAATAGTTACAGTTACATTACCGAGTTTTATCCTCTTATGAAAATAGTTAGTATTTGATAATCCATGTGTTAAGTATAATGAAACTCCTTGTTTTGAAATTATGATGTATAATAAATATTGTATCTATACAATGTTTTATTCTCATCTTTCATCTTCTGAATGTATGGCTCTATTTACATATAGTGAGCTTTATATTATCAATATAGATTATTATTTAAGGATACATCGCTAATCTTTAATTCAGTATCATTATATATATATATATATATATATATATATATATATATATATATATATATATATACATATATATATATATATATATATATATATATATATAGATACATATATATATATATATATTTATATATATATATTTATTTATATATCTTATGCAAGCGTCATTAAAGACCACGGAGTTTTCTCTCTAAACGATCTTTGGTTTTCAGGTGTTAATTGGTGGAGTATGCCACCTAACGTTGTGTCGTGGGCCATTCTTCTAGCGCTTTCGGTCTCTCGCCGCGTCGAGAAACTGACAAGAAGTTCATGAACAGGAAAACTCAATGTTCTTTAATGACGCTTGTATAAGAAATGACTTGCTGCCGAACTATATATATATATATATATATATATATATATATATATATATATATATATATATATATATATATATATAATATAAATACATATATATATATAATATCAATATATATATATATATATATATATATATATATATATATATATATATATATATTCCATTGTCGCTTGAAAAGTTCATTGTGGGCGCTCATGAACCAGCATATATTTTGTCGCAATTAATGGAATAATAAAATCACCACCCAAAAAAAAAATATATATATATTTAATACAATAACGTTCTTAGTTTCCTTCCTACAAATATTTACATATACGATCGTTTCTGTCTATTTACAAAGCATATTTTCTTGATATTTAAACGTTCAAAGGTTTCCTAAGTCCCTTTCTTACAAAAAAATAAAACCCAGAAAATGTGGGAAACTGGCAACTGCAACATTTCATAAACTCACTTAAAATGTGCCTCTTCTTTGATGTTTATTTTTTTTAAAAGAAACACGAAAAAAACTGAAACTTACCTGGTCACCCATGAACCATTGGCTTCCACCGTTGCGCATGCACAGTGTCCTCTCCATGAAGGGCATGACGCGGTTGAAGGTGTTCATGTATCTCCAGTTCATGTAATTCTGGTAAAAAACGAAAAAAATATTTTCATCGATTTTTCTGACTCTGTTTTACCAGTTCTTTTTCTAAAAAAACTTCCAGGTTTTACGGTTAAAATGATAAATAGAATTAACTAAAATGTTTTTTTTATTTTAACAATATCGTCCTGAAACTTGCTCGGGAAGCAACCGAGAGGAAAGCCGATGATGAAATGAGCCGGCGACCTTTACAATGATCTTTGTAAAACTTCACAGAGGTATTGCTACAATACCTATACAATAAAGTAATGTCGACTTTTCCTCGATAGCGTCGGCAATTATAGGTTTAGACCTCACATCGTCATATGCTTATAGTTTCCACCAAGCCATTATGCATGTTTCCACAAAATAGTCATTTTGTTTTTGTTTTCTGTTAAATTTCATTTTTTTTCCTCCGGTTGAGCTGCTTCTCTTAAGTAAGCTATCTATAGAAAACTTTGCAGCCATTTTCACTTGCATAATTATATCTACTCTTACTACCAAAAAGATCACCGGTGATCAATTGTTCATGGCACAACAAAACCTTCAACATTGTTTGTGTTTTATTTTTCATGCTACACCTTTTTTCTGTTACATACTATACGTTTCTGATCAAAATAATAAGTGTTCCCTACTTTCTTCGACGATTGAGTTTCATGGAATATACGAATATCAGTTTGGTAATACTAACATACTGACTTCTTTATTTACACTTGTACATATTAACTTTTTTCTTTTTATGTTAATTTCGCATACGATTAATGTAACAACAACATAATCAAATTAATGGCGTACTCTGAAGAAATTAAGCTTATTCAGATTAGTTGTTTAAAACTCGGATTTTATTCGAGAATAGCAGATTACGCTTCAGATTATATTTCTTAATCGTTGACATCCGCCTGCTTGAAAACAATATATCTACGCTAAAAACATTTATAGAAGGAATATTTAATACTTGTCATAATTCTTCCCTTTTATTTTGTTTTAAAAATATTCAAATACATCTTAAGATTGAGTATTTTTGCAACATCTGGGGGGGGGGGCGTAAAGAGAATCTTTCATTGCTTTTATAGATTACAAAATCGACTTCGAAATCAAGTGTGGATTCATCTTCTCTCCCTCTAGGTTCTCTCTCTCAGAAACGACGTTGCTAGTCTTTCTATGTTCTATCGTTATTTTCATTGTAGATGCTCAACTAAGCTGCAATCTATGATAAAACATTTACAACAAAAACTCGTTTACATCGAATGTCAATAATTTATATTTTACTCTCTCTCTTTCTCTGTACTTAAAACTAAACACAACTTCCGTGAGCAAAGTTTCTTCCATAAAAACTCCACGTCTGTGGAACACACTCATACAGGGCTGCTTCCCAGCTGACATAGTCGTTTTCAAGTCCAATACAAACAAATTCTTGTTAGCTCGTCTTCTTAAATAATCTAATTCTTACCAATTACAACTTCACGATGTTGGCTCAACGACTACATGACAAACTCATTAACCATTACCATCGAGTGGAATTTCAGTGAATTTTTAGTTTAGAAAAATAAATTATTCATTCAATTTTTTTTATTTTCATACAGATCGATGTTAAATAACGTTTGTGCCGAGGCATAACTACACCATAAACAAATTGTTAACTGATGTGTCACCACTTAGCAAGGCACTAAGCCACTCGAGGATAAGGGTTAACTAGTTAGTCAGATGGACAATAATCGGTTCTTCCTGTCTTCACAAAAGAATTTAAAACAAATGAGTGCGATTGACAGAAGTTTAATTAAGAAGAATGTATTATCTTCAGGAACGGCACAACATATTTTTGTTCACATTAGACTAGAAAACGACCATGTTGTAGTCAGTTGGGAAGCAGAGACGTGTGTTTCTATTAAAATGTAATGAACCGATAGCATGGCTTACTGCTTCAATTCTCACGCATTGTTTTAGAACTTAGGAACTTCCTCCTGGCTCTTTGTTCTCCCGACTGTACGGACATGCAGAAATTTAAAAACAATGTAAAAAAGTATCTAGCTACAGATCTCTCAATTAAGGATGAGCCTCTAAACGTTCACTTTAATGCGCCGTAGCTTTATACGTCTACAGTGGCAACTTGCCTTGTTTGGGGTGAACTAAGATTTTTAAAAAAATAGGACAATGACCATTTGAAAATGGTGTTCAAATTTTGAACGGCTGTCTCATCGCCGCCATTGTCGCGTTTAGTTGTTTGTTTATCATTAGAATAGAAAGTTCTATTAAAAATGGCATTCTAGATTTAGCACAAAAAAGTTTGGTTTTTGAAGGAAATTCGACATTGACTCAATCCCTACGGAAATATTCGAGTGTGGTTGAAACATTTTCGCGAGAGTAAGCGTCTGTGTAAAAGAACATAGTCTAGGACGTTTCCGTGAAACAAGTTACCATCATCCTACATTCGAGCTGCTTTATAAAACGTGTATTTATAATTCCCTTATACATTATCTCGCCATACACCCCTTACCAATAACGCGAAGAGGAAGCGGATAGAATTTTGAATTTCGATTTTTATACCTCACTGTTCGTTACTGTTTTCTTCTGTAAACTCGTAAACTATCGTGAATCATTATTCTTTTACATCGAATATCAATATATGTGATATGCTGATATGCTGATAC
>OY744551.1:1240000-1282500 GCA_963556195.1 Sepiola atlantica
TCCAGGTTAGCTATTTTACATTACATTACCAATAAAACTTTGTAAATGATATAAAAATCAAAAAATAACAAACAACAACAAAATAAAACAAATAAAAACAATCATTCTATTTCATAAATGCATACACATTTTGAATTCTAACGGCTATGTTTCGTTCAAAAAATGGACAAGACATGCTTTTCACGTCAGAGTATTGATTTACTCCTCTCCAGGAGTTAGGCACAAGGCCAGTTTTTATCTTACTCCCACAAGTAAGATGTGATCCAAGGTCGGGTCGGGAAAGTGGGGTTTAAGAATTGCCTGGGCAGCCCCGTCAGCATTCCCGGTAGGGGCGCCTCAGGCAGTAAGCAATAAACTTACTCCTCCCCAAAGAGGGGAGGCGACCCATAGACCGGCGTAAATCAAGCCCCGAAGGCCAAGACAATACCAGTCTATGGGGTGCAGTATCCATCGGAACATATACTACACTTTGATCTTAGCCAAAAGGCCAAGTCTGATTTTTCTTTTTTAATTCTAACGACTATTTTTCGTTTGCAACAAAACCTCAGTTTCACGCCACAAACGCACCAAATATTTTTCAATATTGTACTTGTATGTTATTTGGTCAAATCATCGTCTCTAGAAAAAAGTGTACGTTATTTTAAATGTAGTTTTTAACGTAAGCGCGTTTATTGTCAAATCACCGTTTAATGTAAATTATTTCTTTTTTTTTTAAATTATAAAGTACGTTTGTCAGATTGAGATTTTTCTTAGTCTGTACAAAAATTACACATATTACAAAAGAAAATTAGGCTATACATATTACACAAAATAGAAACTTATACATATTACACAAAAAAATAAAAACCCTAACACGTCGGAGTTCAGATCGTATTAATGAGTGTTTGGTTCTAAAGTTGGTTTAATTTCTTTGCGTGTATGTATGAATGGAGATTTGGTGCATTTTATCGCACATTTTTTTCTTTCTTTCTTTTATCTTTTCCTCCTACTTTTATGTTCTATTTATTTCTTCTTTTCCTCCTACTCGCACGTTTACTTTCTTTTTTCTTCTTTTCTCATACTTCCACTACCTGCTAATATGCACTACTGCCCGATACTGCCCGCCATGCAAACGAATTGCCCCAAAAATGAAAAGCCAAAAACCAAAAACCAAAATAATGTATGTATTCAGTAACGTTTCGTGTTTATTTTAAAAATCATCTTGTTCATTTTACACACACACACACACGCTCACACACACACACACATATATATATATATATATATATATGACATCATATATATTACATTATATATATATATATATATATATATATATATATATATATATATATATATATATATATGACATTGTTACACCGGCCGTTCTTACACAGGAGAAACTGCACCGGTTGTCACTATAAATAGTGCGAGTCACCAGAGACACAGAGAAGACAAAGCACAGTATTGTAACTGTCTATCCAAGTTCTAGTCAATTTCTTACTTTGTTAATACACTTGTTAAACCAACCCTCGACTTGACTTCCTTTATTTATTATTTACTGTTGAACAACTTCACAACAGACATCATGTCAACCCAAAAGTTCGATGTACTTGCATGACATTTTTCTTCAAATTATCATCCTGAGGAAGTCTTACAATACAGACGAGACGTTGATTAATACATCAAAAAATGTCTCTTGGTGTTTTCCTTTTTCATTTCCCGTATATATATACATATATATATATACATATATATACATATACACACACACACACACACACATATATATATATATATATATATATATATATATATATATATATATATATATGTATATATTATATAATATATAACAAGTCTAAAAAATCTAACATCTATCAACCAATTAACATGAATTATTATTTGGTTGAAACCATCTATTTAGTCTATGATCCAAAATATTAATTATGACTATATATTTTTTAGTATATACTATCAGTACCTTTAAATTAGATATCTCTTCGAAATATTCAGCTCAATGATTGTCAACCAGTAACTATAGAGCATATATCAATAAGTTAGGTTCATTTCATATTCCAATAACCAGGGTTTTTTTATTTTTTATTTTTTAACATTAAAAAAAAGTAATATTCCACTGAGATTTACATAATGATGTTAGTTGGACTATATCAAGCGACACGAATCATAAATATACATCTCACTGAAATATTATGGTTTTTGAAAATGTGAAAAAACAAACAATAAAATAACATTGTTAATATAAATATAAAATTAACAGGCCGTATATATATATATATATATATATATATATATATATATATATATATATATGATAATTTTATTTAAACAGACATGTACATAATCTGCGACACTGGCATGTCGATGTTATCGATCAACAGTTATAATAAACTGAGATCTCATCAGGCAGAGTTAGAATCCGATCTTAACCTCAGATCAGAGCCTGATGAGATCTCAGTTTATAGTAACTGTTGATCGATAACATCGACATGCCAGTGTCGCAGATTTTGTACATGTCTGTGTAAATAAAATTATCATATATAAAGCTCTATTTTGATATTGAGCACTTTTTATAAACCCGGTTAAAATTCTCTGGATTACCACCCTGTGGATATTTTTCACCTGGATTATTACCATTATATATATATATATATATATATATATATATATATATATATATATATATCACGCACTGCGCAGCTTATATAATCTTAATAATCAATAATCTAAAGGGCGAAGCTTTAAGTAAGATGAACTATTAATTGTGTTTAAAAGAGTTGGATTAAAGTTTTTTACCATTCCTGCAACGATCCCAGTCGGAGAATTCGTATCTCTTGTCCATGTATTTGACGCCAGCCATGGCCATCATCATACGAAGGATCTCGGCACGTCCGCGGCCATTGAAGTAATGGAGGGTGTAGTTAGGCATGGTGAAGTGGTTTACGGCTATCAAAAAGAGAACGGGCTGTTGTGGTTTGAGCGACTGTAAATCTTCTCTGACGACCGAGACAGAAACCAACCGCGTATTTATACCCTCGGATAAATCAAGTTGTTTATACCAATTAATAGGTGGACGCTAACCTGTCCAAGGACGTCTATTCAATATTCCTCAGTTGATTGCACTTAATTCTAGTTGTACTTTACTAACTAGTTTCATTTGGCGAGCTGAATTGCAGACCTAATTTCATAGGTGGAATAATAGTTATCTTTCGCATTACACACGTAAAAACGTTTTCTTTCTTTCTCAAATAGGTTCGATTCTGGTGTGGAACGAGTAATAACTATTAAACACCCGATTAAACTCATTTAATTGCTTGCGTCTGTTGCCTGATTTCGGGGACATCAGTCAGAAAAAACAAAACAAATATGCAGTGACTGTTGACATGTCTAACGTGATTCACAGTCAATCTGGAACCGTTCAAGCACTCAATACAATGTAATTAGTATTTCCTGCCATGGCCATTGCTATGTTAAACTAGCGCGAGACATGAAGCACATCTCAAGGCTAGGCTCTCAACTTAGCTGTGTTATCTTGAACAAAACAAAACAAAAATGTATATCTTTCTCGGCCTTTTCGAGATCAAAGTGTAGTATATGTAAAGTTTGTCCTGTACAGTTCTAAGAGGTGCACCCTCCCAGGCTTAGCCTTCTCAACCTTTGAGAAGGGGTTAATGTATTGCTAGTTATCTGAGGCACTCCTACCGGGGAATGCCGACAAAGCTGCTCAGGCATTTTTGTAGGCCAAAGTGCTTATCTTCTAGGGCGCTGGCTGTTCAACCACACATTCCGAACTTGTGTCACATTTTACGGCTGTGGGAGGGAGATGAAAAAAATAATTAAAATCTAGTGGTTACAATTCAATAGTTTTAATGCAAAACGCGATATATCCAATCTCTTTAAATTAAGAAAAAAAAAATGAACGAACATATTAAATCTGAACTTCAGCAAAAAGCTTCTCTTTTTAATAAAACGCAAAGAAATATCATGCCAATATCACGTAATGCAAAACATGATTTTTTTTTTGGGGGGGGGAGATTGTTGCAACACAACGCGTTTTGCACTTTTACTTTTACGATTTCAAAAAGGTGTTTATTGCGTTTTGTATTCAAACTATTAATTTTTTGAAATGCTATTTGTATCTTCCTGCGAGCATCATATGATAGCTTTAAGAAACAATAAGAGAATAAAATAAGTATGAAATATTTGTTATAAAAAAATATCAGACAATATCTGCGTAGCCGTTATTCGTTGATACACCTTGAGCCTGCTCTCGGCCAGCCAAGCAAGCCGGACATACGATACAACTTCCTGATGTGTGCATGTTGGTTTCAAAAAGGGGGATTTTATTAATTAATTATTATTTGCCTCAGCTATTTCCTTCTCAGTATCTTAGTTGACTGAACAGAATAAATTCAGATATATGGTGTGCATGTGGGTTTCTCGCCTATACGTAACTATGATAAATTCACATTGGATATTTTTAAAATTTACTATTAATCGAATAAGTATGAAGGTGCGTGTCTGAAGGCAGGAACAATTCAATGTTGAAAACCGGAAAGGTGGAATATTGAATGAACAAAATAAATGACAGGGGACGGTATAGGTGTACAAATCTCAAATAAATTTATTAATATTTCAAATAAACATTAAATATAAAGACAGTAAATTGGGGGGGGGGGGCTTACAGCTAAATATTAAAGGTCCCGAATGGTAAAAACGTTGATCATTTCGAGAGTAATAACTTCTCTTTTTTCAAAAATAAAGGAAGTTGTACCAATCTGTCGGTTGAAGAAAACCAAGATGGACGCCGCTATTTAAGATATGAGGTTCGCAGAGGAAAAGAGAAGGCTCGCAGACAGTTATGACAGTGAGAAGAAAAATTAAATTGAAATGCAATAAATAGGTAATACCTTAAAATTTACATAGAAGAATAAATTTAGTTCAACTGTTAAAATTTCTATATATTTATTTATTTATTTTTTATATATTAATAATTTTGATTTTCTATTGTTTAATATTTAGGTACAGTGTAAAGAGTCGAAACAACAGATAATAATGAAGAGCTAAGAGAATAAAGGGAGACAATTACGTAATCAGCTCAATTTTCGCTATTTTTTTAATTAATTAGTATTGGAGTATAAGTTTTGTTTAGTAAGTATACGATCGATTTAACAGATGATGAGGAGGCAGGTATGTTGTCATAATTTGAGAGGATAATTGGGTAATAAGCTCAAATTACTAAATATTCGATTCTTTTATTATTTAAATTTGGAGTCAAGTGCTATATCCGCTAGTCTATCTCCCTCTTAGACTAGGTCCCAAAAAGAGTCTCTAATCTGATCGGTCCCTCACTATTCACCAAGCTCAAGCCCCTATCCCATCGCCGCAATGCTGCATATTTGTGCTTGTTTTACAAGTACTTCAATGGATTGTGCTCCGATGAACTTGCTGCTTTGGTGCCCCCCTCAACGTAAATACACTCGGCCAACCCGACAATCAGTTAAATCCCGCCCATTCAGTGTAGATATCCACAAATTCCGTGGATCCTTCTACTACAATAGATTCTTTCCTCGAGCTGCCGGCCTTTGGAACTCCCTCCCTGTTCCTTGTTTCCCCGACTGTACCGACATCTAGAAATTTAAAACTAATGCCAACAAACATCTAGCTGCATAGCTCCCAATTTAGGATGACCCCTTAAGATTTCACCCTAATTCTCAGTTGCCCTTACGTCTACAATGGCAACTTGCCTTGTTTGGGGAGAACTGAGTTAAAAAAAAAATTAAGTGTTGTCAGGATCGAATCAACAGATGGAGAAAAGTAAACTAACAGTTAAAGGGAGATAATTAAGGAAAAACGCATGGTTAGATAGAATTTATCTAATTTAAAAAAATCCTTTCCTCTTATACCTTTCCTTTATTTTCTTCTTTTTATATTATATGGATGATGGCAGAAATGTATTTATATATATATTTATTTATATATTTATTTATATCAAGAATAAAATAAGCGTGAACTATGACACATTTTAAAACTGCTATTTAGAACATTAATTTCTCGTTAGAATGGATGCTTTTTATTCCATCCGGGTTCATTTTTGAACGCTCATTCCAAGAATCGTTTTATGATTTCTACATGAATACACATCAGACAGAATCTTGTTGTTTGTGTTTCTCGCCGATACGTAACTTTAATAAACACATATTGAATTATTTATATTTACTATTTATCGAATATTTATTTATATCTTATATATATATATATATATATATATATATATATATATACATATATATATATATATAAATGAAAGAAGAGAGATAAAGATGTATAAATGACACATTTATTTCAACTTTGATTGTTCAATGCAAGGTGACTCGGTAAACACTTGTTGAGATAGATTTGTCATTCGTACATATTCATCTCTTTTCTTTCATTTATCTTTATAATTGCTCTATCTTGTATATTGAGCTTAAACCATTTCACAATAGGTTCTATCCTCTAAAAGTATACTTTTAGTTTCATATTCATATATATATATATATATATATATATATATATATATATATATATATATATATATATATATATGATAGAATATGAAACTTGGGATTACTTTCGGTAACCTCGTAATTATCGCTTCCCTTATTTTGTCCTTTAGTCCTCACATCCCATGAGAAATGCTTCTGATAAAAGTGGAATAATTGATGTTTTTCAGGTCGAAATCTATCTATATAACAATTATCGATGGCAAGTTTTTGATCTTGAAGTAATATTTTAATTCCCTCATATCAAGTGGCTTCTTGCCTTGTCTGGAGCAACTATCATGAAAACACATTACAAATAAATTAAGTGAAAACTAAAACAAATTTTTTAAATCCTATTTTTTAAATATAAACGTAACTATGTTCTCATGCCATAAATTAAACGGACCCATTATATTCGTTTCGGATGAATTTTCGAACGCGACTTTCAAGCATAATTCATCCTGTCTGAATAAATAAAACTATTAGACAATATTTTGTGTATCTGTGTTTTTCACTCATACGTAACTTTCATAAATACACATTGAGTTATTACACCGTCCAGTATCTTATATATCTACAAAGCTTTCATTTTCGCAAGCATAGAGTAGTGTTGTTAGATTTGGGCTGGTGCACCAACCACTAGCCTCTCCATCTTAGACAGGGTCTTAAAAAAGAGCCGCTAATCGGATAGGTCCGATACTATCTACTAAGCTCCATCCCCTGTCTCATCGCCGCAGTGTCTCATCCCTGTGCCTGTTATACAAGTACTACAGTGGAATGTGTTCCGATAAACTTGCTGCACTATTTACCCCACGACGTAAATATCCCCGACCGACCCGTTTATCAGCAAAAATCACAGCCCTTTCTGTAGAGGTGCCCGGTATCAGACAAACCCGGCAATCAGCAAAATCCCATCCAATCACTTTGCAGGTACCGGAGGACTTCTTACTCTAATAGTTTCTTTTTTTGAATTGCTAGCTTTTGGAATTCACTCCCTGCTGTATGTTTCCCTTACTGTTCCATCATGCGGAAGTCTAAATGTAATGTGAACAAGCATCTTGTTGCACAACTCCCCTACTTAGGATGCCACTGGACCACAGTAGCCACTTACGTCTCAGTGCAAATTATGTGCTTTGTTTAGTGTAAACGAAAGTAAAAAAAAACAACGAATTATTTACTATTGATCGAATATTTGTTGAACTAAAAAACAAAAACTCGTGAAAACGCCAACGTCATAACCCGGGCTGTGTTAAACTAGCATAGATATAGCACCTGTCAAGTCTAGGCTCTGAAAATAACATTTTTCTTTAAGAAAACATTTAAAAAATCAAATCTATCTAAATCATACTTGGAGTCGCTTATAAGATGAAGAGAAAATAAGGTAATCGGAGAGAGATTTCGCTAGATCAGTTTGGGCTACTGCGACTTACTTACCGGGTCCTCACCCACTGGCAGCGAACGGACTTGTGTTTTTCACGTGCTTCTGTTGGGTCGTTAGAAACAAGAGATCAAAACAGCTCCAAATGGACGCAACGTCATCTCCGACTTCTGTCTTCACTCCCGTCGCCTTTAAACGCCACCCCCTCTCGCCTTTGGTGCCCCCACATTGTTATAATATTTCTAGTGCGAGGTAGCTAATTTTCTAACTTTTTAAAGTTGTTTTTATTTACTTATTTCGAACCCCTTTATAAAGACCAAAAACTACTCGAGGATCACTGGTAATCAGATGGATATATTGTCAATTGAATGGTGATAAATATTATGAGAGGATTGAACATGTTGATTAGAATGTATACAATTTGATGATTTCTGAGAATGTTGTATACCAAGTTTGTATTAACATGAGAATTTTTATATGGTAACATAATAGCTCTCAGAGAATTAGAAAAAAGGTTCATGGACATAAACTTTGTTGATGGAAATGTCAGTTGATATAAGGCAGACGGGGGATGAGAAAGCAATTTTCTTTGCAGTTGTGGGAGGGAGATGATTTGTTGCTGTGAAAAGATTACGAGGCTTACTCAGAGATTGAAACTCGGTCGAACACCTTTCATGAAAATGAGGATAGCCCTTAAAGATATTTATTTTAAAGAAATGTTTAAGATGAAGTTAATGTTGACTAGTATTAAGAAAGAAAACTGTCGTAGTTGTGAGAAAGGGGGAGTGAACCAAATGCCATTTTTTAGAATTGTAACCTTAGTTGAGATTAAAAATGTGTTATATATATATATATATATATATATATATATATATATATATATATATATATATACTTATAAAAGTTGACACACAGAAATAATAGCATATTTAAAACAAGGTAATAATTCATGTGGACAGATTAGTTGTATGGTGTATAAAAATAACGTACGGTTAGAATATCCAAGAAGATGGGCTTTTCTATGGAAAATCAAATAGATTTATGGTTACAAGTCAAGTTATTGCATAACAAACAGAAGTTTGTAGTTACTCTTAACGGATAAGCTAATGTAATCTTTCTGTGTTTGCTGTACTGCTTGAAAAGGTAGTTGTTTTATGGACAGCTGCCCCCAATACCATATCTGGATGAGTAGAGCGTTTTATATATATATATATATATATATATATATATATATATATATATATATATATATATATATATATATATATATACCATATCGGGATGATGAATAGGGCGTTATATATATATATATTGGTACATGAAAATTAGTACAACATTCGTACCGTCGGTTTCAAGCACATACGGTCTTAGCCATGCGGCTCTCTTCAGCTTCTGTTGTCATCTGTTTCGGAAATGTGAAGTCACGTGTCACTCTCGTTTGGGCGCGTTATTTGCTTAGAGTGTTATGGGTACTTATGGGAGTAATAATAATGTTAAATGGGGGTGTTACCCTCTTAATGACTGGAGAAATATTTTATAATTATTGCTCTGTAAAAGTAGTGTAGATATAGGCTGATTACAGTATTTGTTCGTATTTTTAAATTTTCTTTATATTTATGCGGTGTGATATATATTCTACACGAGGAAACATAGACACACGGAAAGAATTTTACACTCCAAACTGTTATGTGCAGTGATTTAAAAATATATTTTCAATCGCTTCAAATAGAACCTGAGACAGAAACATAGAGACGTCGCTATCCACTGAGGAACCCCTTCCCATGTGTCAATAAAACCAGACTTTAACTGTGTGTGACTAAAATCCGACACGATGCATTTTATTACAGTCTGGAATCAAAGATTTCGTCCATCACCTTGATACAGTCAAACAAATGTAATAACTCTAAGGAGCTATGTATGAATATTTTGATAACTAACCCTCTCTCTCTCTCTCTCTATATATATATATATATATATATATATATATATAATACATATATATATATATATATATATATAATACATACATATATATATATATGTATATATATATATATATATATATATATATATATATATGTGTGTGTGTGTGTGTGTGTGTGTGTGTGTGCAAAGTTGAGTAATAAGGTAAGGATCCGAGTATGAGAACTCAATATAAATCAGAACACTAATAAATTTTAAAACAAAAAAAACACTCATGTTTAAGAATAATAACATTTCAGTTTCCAAATGAACATCTGCTAAACCTACCGAGTCAAAATAAATTATAATGCTTACAGCCTAAATATGTGAGTTTTGTGAATATATATATATATATATTTATATATATATATATATATATATATATATATATGTGTGTGTGTGTGTGTGTGTGTATACATAAAAACACTCGGTAACACAAAGTCCATGCATTTCAACCTGACAATTCCATAGGGGGATTAAACGCGGAAACCTATGTCCTGCTTCATTTTCATAAATATATTTTCGTAAAACAATTAAAGTTTAGCATTCTCGAGCATGTTAAAAATTAACTGCCAAACAGCTTTAATGCGAAGTTCCGAATACGTTCGTCGAACACTCTCGACTAGTCTTCTATTTGTGCCCGCTTCTAGGTACATATATATCTTAATTTCCCTTAATTACGTGACAGTTTCCGCGTGTGAAATGGTAATTTTCTTGAACTGATGAGAGCAATAAGCTTGAAACACTAGCGTATGTATTAATAATTTAATATTTATTTATAAATATTACATATATATATATATATATATATATATATATATATATATATATATATATATATATATGTATATATATGTGTATGTGTGTGTGAAAAATGACAAAGTGAAAACAGGTTGAAGTGCAAGAGATAAACAAAAACAATAGATTTGCCCGGTTTCGTTCGTGTTGGCGAAAGTCTTCAGAAAATATGAAGATTTGGAAATAATTTTATTTTAAAGGCACACATATGGGATGAGGAAAGTATGATCCGATTGGACCATATGAGAAGATTTTAAGTGACGTTCAAATATGTCAGTGGGTGACACATTCTTCTTTGTTTCTTCTTCTTTTTATATTTTTATTTATTTTCTTTTTCTTTTCACTTTCAAACCTACTGAGATAGTATGGGGGAGGCGGTGGGGGAAGGTGTAAAAGGCAATAAGAGGGAAGAAGACAGAGGGACTGACCAGGATAAACAACAAATAGGAGTGGGCATGAAATTGATACACTGAAAGCGAGAAACCAAAGATTAATCTGAATGAATCAGAGATAGATCTGACAATTTGTCACACATTAGGTTTAAAAGAGCAATAACAATCTTAAATGGACAGTCTCTATATATGTATATATATATATATATATATATGTATATATATATATATACATATATATATATGTATATATATATATATATATATATATATATATATATATATATATATAAATTCTTTGTAGAATGGTAGGAAAAATCCCAGCAGAGTGCTCGATTAATTAAGAATCAAAGTTAAAAATTAAGAGCATAATATTTATTTATTCTGGTACAGAAAAATTAGTACAACATTCGTACCGTCGGTTTCAAGCACGGAAGGTCTTACCCATCCGGCTCTCTTCAGCTTCTGTTGTCATCTGTTTTGGAAATGTGAGGTCACATGACACTCTTGTTGGGACGCGTTATTTGCTCAGTGTGTTGTGTGTGTTTGTTTAAATTTGAATTTAGTGTAATAAGACCGTTGAGATTTAAAACACGGGAGAAGAAAGAGAATTCAAGATTTAAGGGAATAAAAAAGGGGGGTAAAAAATAAAAAAATATATATGAAAAAATATATATATATATATAAATAAATATAAAAAAACATATATATATATAAACATTTCAATACTAAGAATAAAAGAATAAAAAAAGAGAAAGAGTATAAAAAGGTATAAAAAAAGAAGAAAAAAAAAAAAAGGAGAAAAAAAAGGGGATTAAAAAAATAATAAAAAAATATATATAGAGAATAAAAATGTAGAGAATAAAAAAGAGTGAGAGAGAAAGAAAGAATAAAAATAGAAAGAATAAAAATATAATAAATAAATATAAATAAAAATAAAAATAAAAATAAATTAAAAATAAATTTAAAGATTAAAAATAATAATAATAATAAAAAATAAAAATTAAAAATTTAAGATTAAAAACAAAAATAAAGAAAGGGTTTCTCTGAAATTCCCGTGAGCCAAATTATGAATTTGTATCATTAGCCGTTATATTTTTGAAGGTATGCGTTCTAAAAAACCGTTGATGTGTAAGAATCTTTTCCCCAGATTGGAGTGATTATAATGAAGAAATTCGGATCTAAGGGAGGTAACTAAGTTGGAAATATGAAATATTTGAGTTTGTTAAAATGGGTTTGTAGATTAATCTAGTGGTTGATAAAAAATTAAATATTTTTGCATTTTGGTGAAAGTCGAAGTTTTTGCTCTTGGAATTTATGTGGATATAGTTTGTTTAAATGGATTTGTAGAGTAATCTAGTGACTGATAATAAAATTAAATATTTTTGTATTTTTGTGAAGGTCGGAGTTTTTGCTCTTGAAGTTTAAGTGGATATAGGTTGATGAGGTATTTGTTCGTTTTTATTGTGTTTATATTAGTAGAGGGGGGGTAGTTAGACATTATGTGAATCGGTCAGACCAGTTTATAAGCAATGCTTGTCTCTTGTGGACACACCCCCTGAATATTTCATCGCGGATATTTAAACAGGCTGTATTCGGGTCGATGATGGCCTTTGAAATGTGGTATTTTTCAGCGTCACATAGAGGACATCTGTTTATGGCTGGAGAGAAGGATGGTTTTCTCTCAATTATTTTCCATTTGATGGTGAAGGGTGTGTTTTCTTCTTTAAGCTGCCATATTCGGGTCGCGAGTGCCGTATTAGCCTTGTTTTTGTATCTGAAGGAGTTTCTGTGTGCGTATAGCCTTTGTTTGAAGTTTCCCTTCGTCATCCCAATATATTTTTCTGCATTACTGGTATTCTGGTCTGTGACGGTTGCTTCATAAATGATTGAATTGATTTTGCAATTTCCCTCCAGGGGGCAGTTGTGTTTGTCTTGGCATGAGCAGCTTGCGTTTGTAATTGTTTTGGGTTCTGCAGAGATAATTTTTCTTATTGAAGGGGCAGTGGAATAGCTGACCTTAACAGAATTTCTGTTAAAAAAGTTTGTGTAATTCATTTGTGGGTGGGAAGTGTTTGTCGAGCAACTTGAGGAAAAGTTGGCCTACCTTTGTTTTGGTATTGGTCGAATAGGGTGGGGAAAACCAGATCACCGATCTCCTTCTATTGCGGGTCCCCCGTGGTTGGTCTCGGTTGGGGGTGTATGAGATTTCTTCTCTGAACCCGCTGTCGCGGAGCGCTTTGTTGTAATATGGTGCTGCTTGGTTGAAAATTTCGGGACTGGATGAGAGGTTTGAAATTCTTTGGCTAATATTATTGATTAAATTTTTAAAGATGGTGGGGGGGGGTGGCAGGATCCCTTGTGTATGTATTGGAGTGTTTCATTGGGTTTGTGGAAAGGTTTGTGTGTATTGTTTTTAAGGTTCAGTGTGGTATCTAGGAAGTTTACTTGGTCTAAATTTGTTTTAATGGTAATTTTGAAGCCGAGATTATGGAAGGTGTTTGTTAATTCTTTTCTAAATCTATTTTTTTATTATTATTATTTTTATTTTTAATCTTTAAATTTATTTTTAATTTATTTTTATTTTTATTTTTATTTATATTTATTTATTATATTTTTATTCTTTCTATTTTTATTCTTTCTTTCTCTCTCACTCTTTTTTATTCTCTACATTTTTATTCTCTCTATATATTTTTTTATTATTTTTTTAATCCCCTTTTTTTTCTTCTTTTTTTTTTTTTTTTTTTTTTTCTTCTTTTTTATACCTTTTTATACTCTTTCTCTTTTTTTATTCTTTTATTCTTAGTATTGAAATGTTTTTATATATATATGTTTTTTTATATTTATTTATATATATATATATTTTCATATATATTTTTTTATTTTTTACCCCCCTTTTTTATTCCCTTTAATGTTGAATTCTCTTTCTTCTCCCGTGTTTTAAATCTCAACGGTCTTATTACACTAAATTCAAATTTAAACAAACACACACAACACACTGAGCAAATAACGCGTCCCAACAAGAGTGTCATGTGACCTCACATTTCCAAAACAGATGACAACAGAAGCTGAAGAGAGCCGGATGGGTAAGACCTTCCGTGCTTGAAACCGACGGTACGAATGTTGTACTAATTTTTCTGTACCAGAATAAATAAATATATATATATATATATATATATATATATATATATATATATATATATGTATATATGTGGTATGGTACAGGATAATTCATGATGAAAGTGAATTGCCGTGGTAAAAAATGTGTGAACAATGACAAACGGAAAACATGTTAAAGTGCAGGAGAAAAACAAAATATATATAAATTTCAGAAAATAGAAAATAAGGGTTAAGTTTGAGAGAGATGTATTAACATAATTTGATTAGCAATGAGAGCTTGCTATTATCACAAACTAAATTTTATATATATATATATATATATATATATATATATATATATATATATATATATATATATATATATATATATACATATACATATTACTTTATAGAAAAAGTCTATAAACCAATTAACATCAGAAAAATATAATTTGGTTCAATGGATCTATTCTGTCAATGATCCAATATCGACAGAGTTTTTTTATGACAATATGCGAGGTCTGTCTAAAAAGTATCCAACCTTAGCACCCCAAAATATTTTAAATACGTAACAGGGTTAGGCCGATAATCTTCTTTAAAGTAAGCCCATCGATCTATGGAAGTTTTCTTCGCAAGTGGATGGGTCGGTTGGCTGAGTGTATGCAAGCACAATGGGATTACTTTGAAAGGGAGTAGGGTCTTAACCCCGTAACGTATTGTAAATCTTTTTCTGGCCTAAAATCGGATACGATTTTAGACATGCCTCGTATTCTACGCTTTCACTGTTTAGATCCCAATATGCCGGAGGTTTTTTCTACTGTAAACTCTTCATTCCTGAAACTGCTATTTTTTTGGAATTCGCTCCTTGCTCTCTGTTTTCCCGACCATACCCACATGCAGACATTTAAATCTAACGTGAACAAAATTCTAGCTGCACAACTCCCAACTTAGGATGCCCCTGTAGGTTAGGACCTAGATTCACAGTAGTCCATTGTGTCTCGGTTGCAATGTTCCTTGTTTGAGGTGACGTCTTTCATTTTCACTCTCTCTGACTTTATCTTTTCTAACTATACCCCCTGTATTCTATACGGTTTCTATAACTATAACATTTTATACGTTGTATTATTTACGTCGCAGTGTAAAAATGTGTTGTGTTAGGTGAATATAAGTAATAGAAAAAGAGACTATGCTCTGTTTTGAGTGATTTACAGTAAAAAAGACTCTTGTTACCGCTGTTTTTCCAAAGGCATTTGGATTTCCGATACACTAGCGATGTTCTAGAATAGCATCTCTTGGTTGTTGTCTTTTCCTCGACATAAACAGCTGTATACTTATTTGACAAATAAGTAGTTGGCTCATTGGATAGTGATGTCTCCCAACAGTGCTGACAGTAAATGTCATCACAGTGGTGTTTAACAGAAGAAACATAGTTTTTCATGTTCTCATTATCGGACTGTGAGGATAGCAGCAGCCGTCTTCCTCTCTTCCAGGTGGCTCTAATTATAGGTTACAACAAACAAAATAAATGATAATTTCAGCTAAATAGATAGTGCTTTATTGATTTTATAGATCATGTCAGCTTCCATAGAAGAGTTTAAAAAAACCGCGCTCGGACAGACATAGCTGACAAGCAAAAGATGAAAAATATTTCGCTTATACTTCACCACGTCATGTATCTTACTTCCTGTCCGTGACGTAATATCCTGACATGTAATTCAAACTCTAATTTGACCTCTAATGGATAATCGAATATTTTTACAAAGTTAACTCCTCTCGTTGCAAAAAAATAACAATTCCTTTTAAAATTATTTTCGCTAATCCTTCTCTCAAATTATTAATTGACAATATTGGACACTTCAAAAACATTTTTCTAAATAAATTCAAAACGGGTCGTGTTCTATTACAAATCACAACATTTATTGATCAGTTAAATAACTTATGTTCGTCTTCATCTCCGTGACGTCATATCCTGAAACACCAATTAAGCACAGAATAGAAGATTACATTTTTTATTAACCATACCTTACGTGATATCTTCCATTTTTTATCGTATTAAACTTTATTTAAACTGAATACAAACTTAATATAATTCCCACAGCATTTGGTTCCGTCTATGTGTTTGGTATGGTTAGGAAATTATTGATATGCCGTAAATCGAAACACTCAGCCAATTTGACATTACAATATATGCTAAACGAACTTATTAGTAAACTGACAATGTAAAAAAAATCTCAAAGAAAAACTTTTTAGTACAGTTTTTTAGTGCAGTTATTGCATAATAAACAGAAGTTTGTAGTGCCACTTAACGGATTTCTGTGTTTGTGACTGCTTGAAAAAGCAGTTGTTTTATGGACAGCTGCTTCCAATACCATATCTGGATGAGTAGGGCGTTATATATATATATATATATATATATATATATATATATATATATATATATATATATATATATATATATATATATATATATACTTATTTTGGTACAGAAAAATTAGTACAACATTCGTACCGTCCGTCGGTTTCAAGCACATAAGGACTTAGTCATCCGGCTCTCTTCAGCTTCTGTTGTCATCTGTTTCGGAAATGTGGAGTCACGTGTCGCTTTCGTTTGGACGCGTCATTTGCTTAAAGTGTTATGTATGTTTGTTTAAGTTTAGTGTAAGAAAGGTTTATTAAGGTTTGTAAAAAAAAGGGGGAGAGGAGGAAGTAACAGTTGAGATTTAAACTGGAGAAGATTTAAAGAGATATAAACAAAAAATATTTCTATCTTAATCCCGTGAGCCAATGGTATGAAAAACGTATATTTGGCCGTTACTGTTTTTGGGTTTAATGATGTGTCTTCTAAAGGAATTAGGGAGAGAAAATAGATTTATGGATTATACTCATGAAGAGATAAAAATGTTAAAAGAAACAACATTAATCAAATTCAAGTTTAAATCATGGATTAAAATACTTTA
Source organism: Sepiola atlantica (assembly GCA_963556195.1). Taxonomy (NCBI): domain Eukaryota; kingdom Metazoa; phylum Mollusca; class Cephalopoda; order Sepiida; family Sepiolidae; genus Sepiola; species Sepiola atlantica. The sequence continues at coordinate 1,257,111 of OY744551.1, forward strand.
AAGAGTTTAGAGAGAAATTACTAAATCAGGTTAACTCATTATTTTTATTGTAAGATATGACTGGTATGAAAATAAGCTTAGATTAAATATATGTTTTCTATTTTATTCATTTACTTAGTAATGCCAAGAAGTATCACAATGTTCATGAATGAGATGCATAATATTCACCGGTTTTCCATAGATTAGATAGCACAAGGCTCCCTTAACTCTTTGAACGTTTAGCTAAGATCAGAGTGTAATATCTGTTCTGATGGATGCTACACTCTGTAGACCGATACCATCTTGGCCTTCGAGCCTTAATTTCGCTGGCCTGAGGTATTGTCCTGTGCAGTTCTAGAAGGTCAACGCTCCGAGGTTTTGCCTTCTCGCCCTTCAAAAAGAGGTTAGTTTATTGCTAATCGCCTGAGGCACCCCCACCGGGGAATGCCGACGGGGCTGCCCAGGCATTTTTTGACTGTCAGAGTGGTCTTCTTCCACTAGGGCGCTGACTTATCAAATCCAAGTTTTCCGACCTTGTGTCACATCTTACCGCTGTGAGAGGTTGATAAATACCTTGAGATTTTGTTTAGGAGAAAAATGTAATATCTGTATAACCCTTAATCTGTTCTGTCCTCAATCAGTGAATGAGAAATCCTTCTAGAAAGATGACAGTTTTATGTTCGTCCCAATTCAGAGTTTTTTTAGGGGGGAGGGAGGGGGGAGGAAGATGTCCCCACATTAAAACCGACCTTGTATCTAACTCTGTCCTGTTAATGAGACGAGAAAATAGGAGCATATATAAAGGATATTTTTTCTTATAAATGTGAATACTCAGCTTCGAAATTCTTCATATTCTCAATTGTAACTTAAGTCTGAACTCCTTTATAAGAATGGCAACGGTCAATGACGCGGTCTTGTGAGCTAGAATAATTTTATTGGGTCAAATCCGAGACTACTTCATATAAACCCGAAAAAGAGTGATCTAAGCTGCACCTACCAGACATGGCAACAGTACTCATATAAGGCCTACCTAACTAGTATACAGGAAGAGGATCGCGTCAGTAGTGAGGTACTTTATTCCCTGACAAATCTTACAAAATGTTACAGTTTATTTTGCTATGCATAAAGCCTGATAAAAGTTTATTTTATTTTGTTTAAATCCATGTCAACGTTTATGTCTATTTAATCCAATAAAAGTTACTTGACACAAATTTGAATTAGAAACAAGGAAGTATATATGACAAAACAGTTAATCCATATGGTGGGCAATCATCACTTTGAGGAAATAGCGTTGGAACAGATACCCTTATACCCACATGGCGTGCCATAAAAGAGGTCAGCATAATGGTAAAATGAAAAAAATAACATGAAAATTATGCTTCGAAAGTATATACTTTATTTAATCAATATATACATGAAAAAACTAATATACTATTCACGGAGTCATTTCATTCTCTTCTTATTAATAGAGTATGTATGCATTTTATTACATGCCATTCTACACAAAAAAAAAGAATAAATGTTTTCTTCGCTTTACTGGATGTCTACCAGTTGGTGTTGCAACGGCTCTTCAGGTAACTGCAGATTTTGGGGTGGCTGGCAAAGCGGTTGTACAGACCCATCATTTTGGGATAGCTGCTAAACATGTTCTGGTTCTCCCTGTACATGTTCTCCATGCAACAATAGAACATCATGTCGCACCACATCATCTGAAAAAGAAGACAAAAGAAGTGATTTTATGACGAAGTTAATCATTTTGAATTACAACCAATTATCTTAGAAATAGTTAATTAATCTGCATGCTGTTAAAGTTAGTTTATGCCACCAAAGTAACGTAGTTTAAATTACAAACGAGAACAAATTACATAATCGATATATCTATCTATCTATCTATCTATCTATCTATCTATCTATCTATCTATCTATCTATCTATCCATCCATCCATCTATCTATCTATCTATCTATCTATCTATCTATCTATCTATCTATCTATCTATCCATCCATCCATCCATCTATCTATCTATCTCTATCTATCTATCTATCTATCGATATATATATATATATATATATATTTATCGAATTTAGAAGTTAATTCACATTACGTCAGCACACATTATTCGTTTCTTTATCATATATATATAGAGAGAGATGTTCAAAACAAGAGTTTTCAAATAAAGTATATATATATATATATACATATATATATATATAGCATACATACATACATACATACATACATACATACATACATACATACATACATACATACATACATACATACATACATACTTCATCTATGGTGGAAGCACCACGATGAAATAAAATATCGGTTTCCTGCTAATCTTAAAGCATAAATTTTCTACAAAACTAATGAAATTCCATCTGGTATCCACCTCGTAAATTAATTGAACAAAGTAATACTAAAATCTGTTTATAAGTAAAGTGTATATCTCCTCTGATCAAAAGTTATCATAGAGTGGAAAAATCTCAGGTTTTGTGCTCCTGCAGCATGTAGCTGACGAAATACGTGTTTGTTGATGACTCTACACACAAACATTTATATATATATATATATATATATATATATATATATACATACATATATATATATATATATATATATATATATATATATATATATATAGACTGAACAAAATCACATACACATTACAACTCTCAGCATAAATGCTGACAGTTGCAATGAGTATGTGAATTTATCTTTCTATATTCCATTTTAGCTCGGTTATATACATTGAGCTCTCTTACTCGGATTTCTTACCAGAATTATTCACTTTAACACTATATATATATATATATATATATATATATATATATATATATATATATATATATTAGATTTTTGAATGTGAAATGATATAATATATATAATTATTTCCACAATCAGACAACGTCGCAGTCCACAACATTCGAAAGAAACAAACCGAAAATCCTAGTTTCGAGTTTCGCTCTCCTTTGGGCTCATCAGTAGAACATATCCGAACCCAGAATTCAAAAGCCGAGTCACTTGCATGTCAAGCGAGTACTTTGCCACTTGGCTACCTCGCCACATACAAGAATGTCTATTAATTTACACGGATGAAGTTATCTGATTGTGAAAATTATTGTATATATATATATATATATATATATATATATATATATATATATATATATATATATATATATATATATATATGTGTGTGTGTGTGGGTGTATTTTTATTTAGATTTAAAGTTTTATACATGTAAATATAAAATTTATAACATAAATAAATTGTAATAGCTATATAGTGTAAGGCTAGAGCTATGCTATCAAATATTCTTATTTAATTTTAAAACATTTCAAATGTTAGGAAAGTCAGATTCACATCTTTTCACCAAAACATTCGTTTTTATTTTCAGCATAAAATTGTTTCGGCTTACCACCAAGATATTTGTAAGATGCCCCTGCGCATTTATTTTCTGGTATTGCTATTCTTTAAAAAGTCAATGATGATGATAATGAGTACGTGTTGTAATTCATGCTTTTCCTCGCTTGATTTTGCGTTGGTTTTCTTTGTTTTTTTTATATAAGCACTGAAGATAGCTATACCAGGCAATAAATGCATAGGATATAGGAACATTTTACAAATATTTTAGTTGTAAAACGAAACAATTTTATGCGGAAAATAAATACAAGTTTTCTTTTTTAGATATGTGTATCTGTCTTTTTTAACATGTGAAATGGCTTAAAATGAAAATATTGAATGTTTTTTTACTGTTTTTTTTATTCAATATTTTTTCTTTTATACTATTTTTATACGCTTCGTCTCTTAATGTATTATTTTCTGACGATTTAATTTATAATTTAAATGTCTACGTAAACTATACGTGTAACAACTGGCGTACATTCACGAAAGTATACAGAGATTCACGCCCCTAAGCAATACACATATATACATGCTTTAATAGAGTGAGTTTTATTATGTTCTGTTTTTAATTTTCTGATGTTTTGGAAACGAATTTGCCCATTCCTTCTGATTACTCAACCTCATAGAAAATCCAATGTATATTTATTTTCTTTATCTATATGATAAACGAAACAGTCGTAAAGAACTGTATCTTTTTAAACATCAATAAATATATGATCATTGTAATCTAATTTTCTATTGGTTACTTATACCTGCTCTGAAGTTAACAATATTAATATCTATTGAGCTTAAATCTTGAAAGTCTGACTATAAATGATAAAATATATATATATATATATATATATATTATTTGATTTATTTATCATTAACATTGAATACTTTTCACTTCATCGATTATTGACACATTTCGCGACAGGATAACTTTGTCAGCTCCTTCAATTTCACGTATATGGACTGCTATTTATAACTTGGAGTAATCCTCGGTCAACCCTCTGAATGTCTTTCCTGATTATGTTTTTCAATTTGTATGACCTGGATGGATTGTATAGATTCAACAAAAAGTATGTTTTTGGGTTGACATATCTGATGTTATGTATTTTTATGTATTTGTGTATATAATTTTTATATATTTTCAAAGCTTAATTTTATTACCTGCAGTAGTATAACTGCGGTAATGGTCCTCTGAAGAGAAGAATTATCTTTGAAAACTCATGAGCTAAGGATTTAAGGATACTTTGCTTGAACTTTGAATTCTAATAAAATTTGATTGACACCTTATTTTATTACTTCATTTCATATTATAATATTAATGCTCTATCCAGTATATTGAGCTTCAGTTTTTATCCAGATGTTTCACTAATTATAAGATATTAGTTGACGCTTATATCTTTTGTTGGATTGCTTCATATATATATATATATATATATATATATATATATATATATATATATATTTATTTATATATATTTATATTTATTTATTTACATATATATATATATATATATATATATATATATATTTATTTATATATATATATATATATATTTACATATATATATATATATTTATTTACATATATATATATATTTATATATATATATATATATATATATATTTATTTACATATATATATATATATATATATTTATTTATTTACATATATATATATATATATATGTATTCACATATATATATATATATTTATTTACATATATATATATATATATATTTATATACATATATACATTTATATAAATATTTATATACATATATAGACATGTTTATATATATATATATATATTTATATACATATATATGGTCAATGGAATGTAACTATAATATATATATATAGTATAAACTTTTATTTATACATTATTGCTTACATATGTGCATACTGTTTCAGTTGTACATTCGCATAGAAAGTCAACTTCTTCAGACCAAGACAGATAAAATATATATATATAAGAAGGAATGTTATATATTTTAAGTACGGGATTTGAAAAATAATAATTTTGCTGAATCACAAATTAACCCGTATCAAACCGTTGTGATGCTTGTGCTACATATTTATTTAAAAGAAGTAAGTATATATGGAATTTAAGATGAATTTTGCAACTAATGCAACTTTAGTGTTAAAACTTACCTGGTCACCCATGAAGTAATGGCTACCGCCATTGCGCATGCTCAAAGTCCTCTCCATGAAGGGCATCACACGGTTGAAGGTGTTCATGTATCTCCACTTCATGTAGTTCTGGAAAAGAAAAGAAAACATAAATAATTTCATTAATATTTCTTGCGAATCGACATCGTAATGGGTCATGAGTTCGTTCTTCTTTTTCACGTACCGTTTGAGATTCGAAATTCTTCGCAATCTCATTTGAATATGCGTGATTTGATAGTGAACAAGAGACAATGCAGTAATGTATTGTATGGTCATCCTTTCAACGAGAGGTAACACTAGTTAAGTAGATAACGACACGCACGGTTCCAGAGTACCACTTTAATTTATGGATGTTGGCAAACTTCAGGTGGTATTTTCCGTAAGTACTCGATGTTTTTTTTTAGAAATAATTATAATTCTAACGATTCCGGGGAAACCAATGCCATCTGATTCACACGAAATGAATGAATCAATATTCTCAACATTTGCAGATTGTTGTAGCCCTTCCTAGACATGGCATCTTCCCGTTTTCAGGCGGTTGAGTGTTCTCAACTGGACCCATTGCGATTTTTAGCGGGAAGGAAGGGTTTTCTTTATAATTGTACTAGTGATGTTTTTCTTCACTGTTTTTCTTCATCTATTTATTTTCATATACGTTGTTGAATTGCTTTTGTGAAATCAAATTACTGCGGTAATTAGAAAGTTCTAGTAAGTTTATATAATCGCCATTTTTATTTTTATTTCATAAAACTTTATTAATTAAAAAACAAAAATCTATGGAGTATTGATTTACTCATCTCCAGGAGTTAGGCACAAGGCCAGTTTTTATCTTACTCCCACAAGTAAGATGTGACCCAAGGTCGGGTCGGGAAAGTGGGGTTTAAAAATTGCCTGGGCAGCCCCGTCGGCATTCCCCGGTAGGGGCGCCTCAGGCAGTAAGCAATAAACTTACTCCTCCCCAAAGAGGGGAGGCGAAGCCTGGGAGGGTGGATGGAGTAGTACTGTCGAATATTAGGTGTTGATGTTTGTACGTACCCTCGTACTATTAGCTAGTTCGTATTGTTAAGATAACATGGAGGTCATATTGAAACATCGGCTACCATTCGAAGCTGTCAAAGGATCGACCCAGCGTAATTGTGAGAACGGAAAACAGATGTAACGGGCGGGTATAACGTAACCTAATTGCATTCCGGCAGGAAAGATACTTTTGAATAAGCGTCTGAACTGACAAGACGGGTTTTAAAAAATAGTATAATTGAGACCTTAATATAAGGAAGATACGCACTTAAAATATAAGTAACTCTTGTTATTTCTGGCTTCACACGTTTTTACTTTTCAACCACTGGACGATCATATAGTTGAATATTTTTTCTTCTCAGGATGAGTCGTTCGAATTATTTGATGACACTTATAGTAAAAGAGGGAATCTTTGTTTCAGGGGAACATTTCGACACACGCTTACGCAATGGCAGCATCGTATCAGTCGGAAAGCATCACGGCACCGCCGGCCAGCAACGAAACTCTGGATATATGTTGATTAAAATATAACATCCAAGTTAACTTAATCTATATCTGGCTCGTCCACGGAGGTACAGTCATGAACATTCAAGAGTTTCTTTTTTATCGCCGCTCAATAATAGATACGCCGTGCAAAATTGTCAACAATTCTGATACACTCCTCGTGTATCTGGTATTGCCCTCTTCAGTTAAATGTTTTGTTTGATATTATATTTGGGATAACAACACATATGAGAACATAGATAATTTAAGGTTGGTGGGTGCCAATATCATTTAGGATCACACCTCCTACCGATGAGACGATCACCAAAGTGTCCCATTTCACATATCATAGAACGACGATAAAACCAAGACCGTTGAACATTAATAACTCAAATTTGTAGCACAAGTTAAGTACAGACTTCAGTTTATTTTTTACCAGGTGTTGTTGGACTAACAAAAACTGTATATTAACAAGATATCACGTGTATATTGTCTAAATATGTGTAAAAAGGTAAAGGTCGCATAGCCTGGACGCGCATGAGTGTCGTTGCCGACATCGCACACTGCCCATGGCCGTAGCGGCGGTGATTTGTTAAGAATCACCGTGTCTAGGGCACAGCATATTGAAGGCGGAGCCCATCCCTCTCCTTCCGCTGCCTTGAACCTTCCCTGAGTTTTAGTCAGGTATCCATTTACTGCTGGGTGGACAGAGGGAGTTTTCAGACCCGAAAATTCGCATGCCGTCAGTGGGATCGAACCCGGGTCGTCCAGCCAAAAGACAAGTGCTATAGCAACTCGTCAACAGGCCCTCCGAATGTGTGTAACAATAAATAAAATAATACTTACATCATAGTTGCTGCAGTTGCCTTCTCCGCCGAAACCGTAGTCGTTCATGTTGTACTGCAAAAAACGAAAAAAAAAATGGCGAAAATAGCATTTAAAAGAAAGAACGTCAAATGATTTTATACATTGTCAATGTTTGTGTTATATAAAATACAAGCTGTAAATAACCGGCGCTGCCCGGTAATTATTTTACTTTTATGTTGTTTCGTATTTTTTTAACTAAATTATGTTTTTTACTAAATTATTTTTATTGGATTTTTTTAAAGTTATATTCAATTATTTCGGTAATGTTTTGTGGTGAAATAATTAATACAAACAAATTCTTATATATGTATACCGAATTGTTGTTTAATAAATGCTTTTTAAATATTTGTTTTTAATATTCACCGCACACAAGAGATGTTCCCACTGGGACGTAAGAGAGCTAATATAAATTAGGGGTCATATTTATATGGTCATTTTCTAGTAGGCGAACTGTGCAGCAAGATGTGTGTTTACATTACATTTAGATGTCTGCATGTATGCGAAGTCAGGGAAACAGGGAGTTGGTAAGTTAATCCAAAGGCAAGTAGTTTAATTAAATATACTATTAGAGTATAAAGCTTTCTGGTATCTGGTAATCTCTAGAGTGACGGTGTGTCATTTTGCTGATTGTCGAGGTGGTTAGGGGCATTTAAGTTGAGGGAAATGAAGTGAAGTAAGTTCGGAGCACACCCCATTTAAGTACTTGTAGCACGAACACACGGACGATGAGAGAAAGACTATAATTTGGTAGATAGTGAGATACCTATTAGATTAGAAGTTCTTTTTTAGACACTGTCTAATAGGGAGAGACTAGTGGTTGGTTAACCAACTCAGGTGTGGTAACAATACTCTATGCATATACGCATGATGAATATAAGATTATAGCTTCCAAACCATAAAATCGTTTAATAATGGGGTTTTCATAAGCATTTTGAAGTCTGTTTACATGATATTCGATTCGAGAGTTTATATTTTTTCAAAGCCCTTTCAAATTGCGAATAATTCTGATGTAATTTATCTTTACAGATAAAAAAAAAATTTAATTAAAAAACTATAAAACCGTATTTGAGTGATTATAATTGTTTGTGTTTACAGACGTACTTATATTTGTTGTTTTTTTTATAAATGTCAGATAATTTTATCTAATATTTATTATTGTTGGAAATCTGATTGGTTTATTGGCCATCTGTATTGAAATACCTATTACTACAACAACTACTAATAATATTTAGAAAATAGTCGAATGATAAAACGTTCCAGATGCGCACGTATTTTTAGCAGGATGTGGTGGGAGTAGTCTTTGTGTTAGTCGTGAGTTCTCTTACTCTATCAGTAAGAAATAAATGAATGTGACCCGCAAGTAACAGTTGGATTAGATACATCTGCTATTATACGATATTCCAAATAGATTTTTGTTGAGATGATACATTTTAATAGGCCCTTGATAAGCTTGTTTATAATAGATCTACAAATAAACTCTAACCCTAACCCAGACGACAGTACTTCATATATTATTTTATATATAATCAAGGAAGCGATGGGTGTTTATAAATGTTACACCGGCCGTTCTTACACAGGAGAAACAACACCGGTTGTCACTATGAATAGTGCGAGTAACCAGAAGACAAAACACAGTCTTGTAACTGTCTAGCCAAGAGCTAGTCACTTTCTTACTTTGTTAATACACTTGTTAAACCAACCCTCGACTTGACTTCCTTTATTTATTATTTACTGTGGAACAACATCACAACAGATTGGCGACGAGGATGAGATCATGGATGCAGTGTTTGATACTTTTCAGGTGCCAATACCAGAGACTGCTCCTGAGATTAAGAGATCAAATAGAAAACGGAAATCGACTGAGTTGATGATGGTGATCCCCAAACAAAAACGTTATTAATCCCCAGAGGGGATATTTTCAAAGGGGGGGGGTATTACACCGGCCGTTCTTACACAAGAGAAACAACACCGGTTGTCACTATAAATAGTGCGAGACACCAGAAGACAAAACACAGTCTTGTAACTGTCTAGCCAAGAGCTAGTCACTTTCTTACTTTGTTAATACACTTGTAAAACCAACCCTCGACTTGACTTCCTTTATTTATTATTTACTGTGGAACAACTTCACAACAATAAACTATCATTATTTGTCGTAAAATACACAATTATTAGCGCTACTACTCTGACAATTACAACTGCTTATGATCAAATGTTTAGATAATAGGACTAATGGCAAAATGTTTCGCACGTGAACGTACTCTCAGAGAGATGTGGTGGGAGTAGTGTTTGAGTTGGTCGTGCGTTCCCTTTATTCTCTCTATCAGTAAGAAATAAATGAATGCGAACCTGAAGAAGCAGTCAGATTAAATGAGAGCAACTTATATAGTATTAATAACGAAAGGTAAATCGTAATTGATAAATATTCCTATTATAAATCGCTATATCTACATTTCAGCCGATGTTACGTTAGGCAATATACGTTATATTATAAGCTGCGTGTAATAATGTATAAAAAAGACAATTATTCGTGCTACTACTATGACTATTAATATTACTTATTATCGAACATTTACGTAATAGTAACGAGAGTAACGTCGAATGGCAACATTTCTATAAGGGAAAGTCCTCTCAAGGATACGGGAGAAGTAGTATTTTTTGTTGGTCGTTTCCTCCTACTATATCTTTATATCAGTAAGAAAGTAAACTAGATGTAGCTCGCAAAAAGTATCCGGATTAAATATTTTCTTACCATACGATATGCAAATAGATTATTGTTGAGATAATACGGACATCCCAAAAATACGGCAAGGCGTGATAACGAAAAATAGTGTCATTGCTAGTTTGAAATATAAACTTTGATTAGGGAATTTAATACCTTAATAAATAAAGATGTGACTAATGACGGTGGAACGTAGTCAGGGTTTTAAATGTTCTATTTCACCATTATTCATTAAACGTCAATAAAAAAATAGAGGTATCTAACAAATTAAGAGTGTATAACCTTTAAACTGACAGTAGCTGATAGCAGCATACACAGTTCTGAAGTCATTTAAAACAATACGTTGAATATAATGTAATGTATAAGTGCACATATGCGTTAAAATAGCCATGATGTTTGTTTTTGTAGATATTCCTTAAATTGTATTTGAGGTGCGCCTTTAATTAATAATAAGCCGTTAATCTGAAATTTTCCTCAAATTTGAAAATAATTTACATAAATTAATAGTATAAGAAACTTCTGAAGTCAATCAAAAATATTGATAAAAAAAACTGACTCTCTCAAAAGAAGGCTTTAATAAACGTGAAACTTTCAGGGTACTAAATTCTGAAGTCGTCTTATACGATGAAATGTAATGTATGGATGCGCGTTCCTCCGATTCAAAAAAATTACTCACCCTGAAACGTCCGTTCCTCCAGTGGAAGTACCTCATGTAATCGTGCATGATTTCATAGAAGCAGTCGCTGATGTAGTCACACCTGAACATGTCCATGGGGCTCTTGGGGTAGAAATCTGCAAGAATTAATTTTAATAAATATTTAAGATTACAAAAGAATTAAATAATTTTATTCATTAATATTTTCAATACATTTGAATTATTTAATAATAGCGAAACATTTGTATTTTCGCAGCCTCGATATGTTAGCAACGGAAAGGGACGCGTTTAGCATGTATATATTTATAAATATCATCTGTGATCATGATAAAGCAGAGTTAATCAACGTTTGTTTTCCTAAGGCTTTTTCCGATATATATTAATTGCACAGCTATGCTAAAATATTTCCTTAGTTCTGGAATTGAGTAACGTTTGAAAAAATTCACTTTAATTCTGCTGACTGAAACAGTCACTTATCTTTATCTTAGCTCTCTATGTATTTTCCCGCCATCTCTCACTGTTAATAAAGTTAATAAAAAGATCGTGAAACCATGTTCAAAATTCGCTCAATTGACAGGCGTACGTTCATTTAACGCGGAAATGCACTTGGCCGGAAGAAAACAACGTAACGTGAGTGATCGTAAACATGAAAATAAACGTTGGTTTAAGTCGGGAAGCTTGCCTACAAAACTTATATTAAGGATCGTCAAAAATAAAATAATTGTTGATTTAAAAAACTTAGGGCAGAGGAAAACACGCCGTCGCCGAACGAGACGCCCTAGAGGCTTGGCTGCATTAAAACTGACGTCCCAAGTTTGGCGTTTGTAGGGGATCAGAAATTGTTACATAATAACAATCCACAAGTATTATCGTTAGTATGTTGTCGATTGTGGCCCGAAAAAATATTCGTTGCATTTCTGTGCGTGAGTTTTCCTTCTACACTAACCCGCACTCCTTCACCTCCACCGGCAATAAAGTTATATTATCATATTTTCATATATCAGTGTGTCAGCATTCTTTTAAGCAATACAGAACTACAACTCACATATGTAAATTAGGTAGTAAAATAATTAGCCTTTTTACGTCTATATTCGTCATAAGAATAGTAGTTTTTTACTACTCATAACTATTATCGAGACTTAAAGCAACTCGAGGATATTTTTATTTGTGAACGATAATAATTGTAACACATGTGTTGCAGATCATTAATTTTCGAATGGCATCGAAGTGGGACCAATTCGACTAGTGATTGTAAAATAACCGACCACGTGTAGTTTAATTGTTATCCTATCAATTGTTTACAATAAGAAAAAATGTCAGTCTGTACTTACTGTATTCGCGGGCCAAGTACCTGCAAATGGCCATGGTCTCGGGCATCCTCATGCCACCGTCCATTTCCAGACATGGCAGGTAATTACAGGGGAAATCTGGAATGAAGAAAACAACGTTCATTATTCAATACAATAATACAAATAAACATACGCATGATACGTCTTCTCTTCATAAAAGAATAAAGCCATCTGGGCTGCTGATAATGACTTGATAATTAAACAAGAACTTAGGGAAACCTTTCATATAAGCATCACAATGTAACAAACTGTGCTGGTAGACTAATGGTAAGAATTCCCTTCTGTTTTTGCTACTCATTGATCTCGATCTTAATTTGAATGTGTTGTTTGTTTAGTCACACTAAAGAGCTGTGATACAGTGAAACAGTGGGTCTCTAAATAACTACATATGTCGTCAACCTTCCTGGATTGAGCATCTTTGGAAAGAGATGTTTCCGGTGGTAATTATCGATGATGCATAAATCTTTTCCAAAAAAAGACAGCGCAGTTAAAAATATCTTTATATAAGTATCTAAATCTTAATAATTGTAGTGAGCTTTTAATGATAGCGTAACGGTGTGAACATTCGTTTTTCTAACGTAAAACGATAGAGTTTCAATCTCAGCTTCTAGTACTCGCTCGCTTGTGTAGTCAAATAGAAGAGATGGGTGATTCAACCGAACAGTTTGTTTTCCATGACAATATATATATATATATATATATATATATATATATATAGAGAGAGAGAGAGAGAGATAGAATAAAGAAGAGTGATAAATATGCGACGATTGTCCAAATTTATTTCAAATTTCAATTGTTCAATGCAAGGTGTATTCAGTAATCAACTAGTGTTTATTATTCTTTCCTTAAGCCAAGGCTTTTCAAAGATCGAAATCTTATCATCAGAGGAGAAAATACAGATGGATAAGTTGGCTTTCGAAAAAAACAAAGTTCAAATATTTGAAAAATATGAAAATTATTATAAAATTATTAAAATAATTTTTGTTAAAAAAACGTATTGAATGAAAAGAAAAGTTCCGTGAAAAAGATATGCAAATTGTCCGGGTTGTAAATTTCCGTTGAAAAGAAGTCTATCTCGTATATTGAGCTAATCCTTTTCACAATAGGTTCCATTTACTAAAAGTTTTCACTTTGGTTTATTTGATCCTACTATATATATATATATATATATATGTATATGTATATATCATGTATATTATATTTATGTATATTATAAAAGAGTATCTTTATAGATAATTTTCAAATGAATTATAAAGAAATTCCTAATACGATAAACTATGCTTAATATTAGAAATATACCTTTTTATTGTTGAATGAATGTGAAAATACTCACATATATATAGTTACCTATTTATAGTCATACTTTCCTCATATTCAACAGAAGAATAGAAGAAAAGAGTCTGTTTGAGATCTTTTAAATCTAATTCAAAGAAAATATTCTTCTCACCAGAAGGAAATTTCGTAAAATATTTGTTTGAAAATGATACATCGAAAATTATTATTGATTAGTTGAACTTGAATGGGAAATGACCCCTTCAAGAAGTGCAAATAATCAATAGTAATGATTTTAGACAAATATTGAAAATAAAGGAAAACATTGAAACGATTGAAAATAGATATCACTTTCTTGTGTTAACAAAAAGAATATATATATATATATATATATATATATATATATATATATATATATATATATATATATATATATATATATATATATATATATATACAAACAATAAACAATTAAATTCCAACGCCCATGTCCTTATCTATTCTTAAAGGAATCTAGTTCTTTACAGTCCGTTTCATCATCACTCAGACAAACAAATACTTGGATTTTCAAAGAGTGTGACTTATAAGAGTGAAAGGCAAAAGCGTATCTAAAAATCAGAAAAAATTTAAAAAACTTATATTATTAAACCATTTATTGACAAATAAGTTAAGGTATATATATTATAAAATATTACTGCCAATATATCAGAAATCAAAATTATCGATACGATACTTAAGAGGAAACATTGAAAAGTGTGTCAAATAAAAACGAAAAATAATATTTACATTTAAATGTAGCTGAGGACTCTCTACTAAATCCTCCACTTCATAAGTTACATTTTACTATTAAAGACAATATTAGAATCGGAATCAGAATTGGTAATTGTATCAGAATCGGGAATTGAGAACATAATCGGTAAGTGTATCGGAGTCGGAAAATTAGAAGATACTCTTTATTTGTATCGGAATCAGGAAAATATGTATTTTGCCATCACTAATTTAAACAAATGTAATTCTTAAAGAAGTAAGAATAAATATTTAAAAGAGTTCCTGACCATTTCTGTACACATAAAGATTCTGGTTACCCGTATTGTATCGACTCTCGATAAACATTGAGGCACAGACGATGAGGAGAACCAATCATTCGGACTGATAGATCTCAATCACTAATTCTAAATGATAAAAAAGTTCCTTTATCATCCAAAACTTTCGTAAATGAATAGAATAACACATAATATAAAACCGTTCAATACACTGTTCTTTCCATTGGTCACCCCCTAAGTACTGATCACATTCGATATTGCTTAACTCCGGTGATCTAATAAGAACCGGTCTGTCAACCTGATTATTGCAGGATCAATGTCCAGACTTAAACGGAATTATTCTTGTAGAAATACTGAAAAAAATATCAAAGAGCAAATCTTACCATTCCTGCAACGATCCCAGTCGGAGAATTCGTATCTTTTGTCCATGTATTTGACGCCGGCCATATGGAACATCATACGCATGATCTCGGCACGGCCGCGGCCATTGAAGTAATGGAGGGTGTAGTTAGGCATGCTGGAGTGGTTGCAGGTTCGTGTAGTACCAAAAGAAAACGAGCTGTTGTGGTTCGAATGACTGTAAGTCTGCTCTGACGACCAAGACAGACACCAAACCCGTATTTATGCTCTCGCGTTAATTAAGTTGTTAGTTCCAATGAATTGGCAGACGCGAACCTCTCAAAGAACTTCAATTCAATTTTCCCCATTTGATGCAACTTAATTTCCTTCGCACTTCACGAACTCTAAAAGTTGCAATTCTTCAGAATAATTACTGTCTGACTCAACTGCTTTACAATGAACTTTATCTATTTAATATTTTTTGCGTTTTTTTTTCAATTGTTTTTGTTTGTCTGTATGTATAGTCTGCCAAAATGCATGATAATAACTTTTATTTAAATGTTTGAGAAACAGTTGGTGTTCGTTGGAATGATTATCCTATGCTCAAAGTTTTAGATTTGTAAACATTACCAACAAGATAATGAATTGCAATATCTTATTAGCTGCATTAAAGTGTAACGGAATTATTCACAGAAAAAGAAAATTCTTAATGTTACATTAAAAAATATTTTATTCTCGAAATATTGGAAATAAAAAAAAGAACATATTAATAATTCAGTATGAGCAGAGTTCTTTCTTTATTTCTATGTTTGCATTGAATAAGATCATATCATGTATATATATATATATATATATATATATATATATATATATATATATACATATATATATATACACCCACACACACACACACACACACATATATATATATATATATATATATATATATATATATATATATATATATATTTGAAAGATAAGAATAAAAAATTGTAAAGTTACAATATTTATTAGAACATCAAAAGTTCAGAGCAAGGATATGAAGCTCCATCTCTAGAATTGATTGCTCTATTCAATATATGGGGCTATATATCATCACGATAGATTATAATTAAACAATAATTTAATAATCTTTAATGTAATTAAAGATTTAAATATATATAAATAAATATATATATATAAATATATATTTATAGATATATAGACAGATATATTATTATTATTAGAAGCGCATTTAAGTAAAATTAAAGGGAGAGCACTATTAAAACGATTTAAAAATAAAAATTCACCTGAGAGCCCTAGTGAAAGACTCCGACTCTGCCGTTGAATCCTATTCTAATTCATTGATATTTATATTCGCTGCTTCTAGTATAAATATAACTTAATTTCTCCATTATCACGGGGCAATTTCCCGTTGCCTATGGGACTAAAGCGAGCGCTTACAGATTAAAAAGTGTCTCGTTGAACCGGGTTTTCGCCCAGTGACCGTCACATATTGTTATTTCCCTGCGCTGATGAGAGCCATGGGCTTAAAAACGACGTTGTACGTATATATATATATATATATATATATATATATATATATATATATATATATATATATATACATCAATGTCCGTAGGTAGTAATAATTAATATTTACTTAAAAAATATCATTATAGCCACGTTTACTTGATATAATTTAATAGTGCGCAGTAATACTACAGCTTAAATCCGAGATTCCACTTATATAGTTATTATAGTTGCATTCCAATGACCACACGAATCAATACATAAGCAGAAATTACACCTTCCTTATTTACATCTATCGTTGAATAACGACAAGCATAGCTTTCATTTTTTTTTCACTTTCTATATTTCCATATATCGGCAAATATCTGTAATTCATATGTGTCTTACAAACAAAATATTTTCAATATACTCATATTTTCGCTATTTATGTTTATTTTTTTCCAAATTTAATCATTTGTCTACATCTTTAGTTAAAAAGGAGCTGTTTATTATAAACTTGAGTTATCGTTCTTCTTAGGCTAGAGGATGGTATCATGATGAACGAACACTACTTTTCATTCACCAAAAACGAAGGAAGTCATTCTTGCGTGAACGGTCTTATTAGAACAGAACCGATACTACACTATATACTACAGTTCTTTATATCAAGTTTCCTCACTTTATTCTCTTTTTGTATAGCGACGCCCGTTGCCGTCGCCGACATCGTTGCCATCAATATCATCATAGCAGTGCTTTTCCTTTCTTCCCATCATCATCATCATCATCATCATCATTGTCCAGTGCGCTGCCGTCTCTGTCGTCATCGTGGTCGTCTATAGTCTGTAATTAAAAATGTACATGCAGAGAGGAAAAAGGCGAATTCGACATGAAATTTAACTGGTCTTTATTTGAGAGATATTTTCCCGTCATAATTATAAAGTTCACACCTGCATTAGTTTAGTAAGAGAAGCCAAATTGTTATTCCTAACTTAGATCTACTTCGTTACGGGGATAGGAAGGAAAGGCTATCAACTCGCTATCACTTTTTAGGAATTAAATTCCCATTTTCCTTTTTCTGAATTACATCTTAATTTTGCATCCGTGCACCACGCTCCTGACACAGATGTATTAAAAATCTTATTTCTTTTCTCGTTCCCACGATTGGGATGTAATTACATCAAATAACGACTCTGAGCCTGTCACCAGACACCTGTTAGATCACAGATCAGAAAGGGGTCAAAGTTTAGGTATATTCATATTGTTTTGTCTGAGAGCGAAATTGTTACCCAGATGTTCGTGTCAAGATTTTGCACTCATCCACCTCGATATCAAATCCGTGCTAGCTGATGTAATCGTTCACATACATAGATCCATTATGTCATTATCTTACGCGCGTATTTCTCTTGATTTTGCTGTTAAACTGCATAAATAGCTCCGACCAACCTGACTAGCAGCAAAACCTCACCTTTTCACTGAAGAGGTCCTAAGATACTAAAAAAAACTTTCTATTCACATAATTTATTTCCTCACACTGCTAACCTTTGCACATCTCTACATGCTTCCCGTTTCCTTAACCGTTTCCTTAACCCTAACCCTAACCCTAACCCCTAACCCTTAACCCTAACTCTAACCCTAACCATCGTGCAGAAATATAAAAGTAATGTAGACAAATATCTTGCTGCAAACTTCCCACTTAGGATGCCCACTATAAATCTGACCCCTAATCACAATACACCTTAATGTCTCAGTGGCAATATGCTTTGTTTTGGGTAAAACAAAGTAAAGAAAAACATACATTTTAGCCAGTATCATTCATTGGGCATGCTCATTATTTCTAAGAAATAGGTACGTGTTTTTCATTTGTCCAGACAATGCAGCGTTCAGAGTGTCTTACTTGGCGTACTGCATAAATATTTATATATCTATTTTTATAAAGTTCAATGTTATTATTTTCTTTCAAAGAGATTTTTCTCATGTATAATTTTTTTAACACCCCTTTCATTCTCTTTGATTTGATAGAGTCCGTTTTCAAAATACACAAATAATTACGGGGTAAGCTTGCACCAAGATCATAACCGCGATTGGGCAATTCTATGCTTGTTGATATCAGCTATCTTTTGGTGTCTGCTGCAATTTTATCATACACTGACAGTCTGAGTTGGTTTGAAAACAGCAGCAGCCGTAATTGCAGTCTGTAGATGTCGATATTTGATAGAAAGCATCAGATTCAGTAACCTTACATTTCCCAATATTTCTGAAAACATTTTGGAATTTTAAAACATTTAATAATATATACAACAAATACTGACTCAACGGGTCACGGGTCGTATTCTACGAATAATAAAAGCGATACACAATGTATTATTTACTAATCAGTCCCAATTTACCAAGGCCAAATTCCACTCGAACATAATGGTTAATGAGATGGATACATTTTAAGTTGAATGATAAATAATATCATGAGAGGATTTGATTTTAAATCATAAATGGAATGAACAAAATTTGATTAAATACATATGGACGGTAAATAGCAAGTATTTGTTGGTATCGGTTTTGGAAATGATCACGTTGTATTTCGCAGGGAATCAGTTCCGTTATAATGTTTTCAAAAGATGGAAAGTTCTTTGAAAAAAAATTTGATAAAAATTACTCTTGTGACTAGGCATATCTTCTGTTCTCTAGAGCCTCTTGTTAACAGAAGATACGTTGTTAGTCTTTCTCTACTCAGAGTGTGTAACATATTTAAACCAAAAGCTAGTTTTACTACAACACGTGACATTCTTCTCACTTTTTGTAGTAAGACAAATTCTTGTTTTAAATACTTTACAAACTCGGAGTAGAGAAAGACTAGCAAGGTATCTTCCGTGAGAAAGTGGCTTTATAGAACAGAAGAGATCATACCCCACTAGATTGCGCATCGGGTTTGTATTTAAGATCTTATAGCGTATATGTCACTTGTATATGTAAAGGATTGCATCAGGACCCAGGTCATTTCTGAAACGGTAGAATCATCCAAACTTTCTTCTAGACATTTGATATAAATGTTCGATGTTTGATCTTGAGTGCTCGTCAGTCATAGGAAGTTATCAAAACATGGAGAACTATTCATTTTAACTGGAGAAAAAGAAGGATCTGGGCGCTGGTGATGAAAGGAGAGACGTTTATTTTCGAGATTTTCTTTTTCTTTAGGTATATGGTCTGTTGCAGACATCGATGATTATGGCTCTCCATTCTTATTTGAATATTTTGTTTCGCCATGATGTTATTTGCAAAGAGCTTACCTATAGTTGGTTGTAAATACCTTGTATTGGGGCAGTGCTCTTACAGAGCAGGAAGTCTTAATCATTGTACAAAAATCAGTATCATCTGCCCAACACAATAAGAAGGGTTGATCAGTTTCTAAAATCTATTAGACTGCTCAACCCTTTATCCATCATATGCCTGCCATGACTTCGCGTACCCTGATCGGAGGAGCTAAGTGGGTGCTCTACCTTGCCCAAGGGTCTCCCACAAGCTCGCGTAGGGAAGGGGGCGCGGTGCTTGTATAATAAAAAGCCGAAAAAAGTTTTGTTTGTCTTGAGTGTTGGAGAGGTAAATAAGGGGCAGGTAGCTCTTACCACGAATTTTAAGCAAGACTTTCCAGTAATCAAACCTGATGGCTTTAATTGGCGTTGCACATGTGGCTACTGTGCAAGGACAACGTCGATTAGACATAAAAGGTTTAGGGTTAGGTTTAGGGTTAGGGTTAGGGTTATGGTTAGGGTTAGAATTAGGGTTTAGTGTTAGGGTTAGGGTTAGGGTTAGGGTTAGAGTCATGGTTAGGGTTAGGTTTAGGTTTAGGGTAAGGGTTAGGGTTTAAAGTTAGGGTTACAGTTAGAAAAATATTGCTCGAAAGCTAGAGCTGTTGTGAAGAGTTACCTGCCCCTTATTTACCTCTCTAACACTAAAAGGCAAACAATACTTTTCTTCGGCTTTTTATTAAAAAAATAAAATTGTTTCATCGGGGGCGCCTTACTGCTCCTGTTGGAGGTCTTAAAAGTAATAAATTAATTCTACTATTACATCTGATCAGAGAAGAGACCCTGCAAAATCTTGATCGTCGTTTTTCTTAGAAGTGCTTGCGTTAAACAGTTGCGTCGTCTTCATAGATGTCAGCAAATGATCTCAGCAAATGATTTGAAATATTAATAATGAAGATAAGAAAGATCACTTGAGCCAACATCGAGGGATGAACATTAATTTAGTCAAACTACTAACACAAATTATGATGGTTGAAATAATTATAAACCACAAATTGGTCTAAATTAAAGATAAGAAATACCAGATGACTGGCTTGATGTGTTTATAGTACAATTAAACCGTTATATATTTACTATCACCTGTAATTTTTATGTAATGATTTTTTATTATAAGAATAACATTTGATTGACGTACTCAACATTGTTAGAAGTAAAGGAGAAATTTAGCTTATCACACATATATATATGTATCATATATATAGAGACTAAGTTTAAGCCCTAGGAAGGAGCACCTTGATTTCTGAGACGTTACCCTGAAGTAAAATCGAATATATATATATATATATATATATATATATATATATATATATATATTGATGTATGTTTCATTAAACAACAGGGACAATTCCTGTTTGTTTCTGTTTTGATCCATCTTTTCATGTTGACGGACTAATGATCTAATGTTCTGTTCTTGTGTGAACAGGAACACGCAAAAACTGCTAACGTTTTCGACTCCCATGAGACTTCTTCAGGCACGTGATGAGTTATGGCTGATGAAGACTCATTAGAGTCGAAAATGTTAGCAGTTTTGGCGTGTTCCTGTTCACACTCGAACAGAACAAATGGTAAAGTATTTCAAATAGTTATGCGTTACGTTGTCTCTTATGAAACACTTATATCTTCATGTACAGTGAGTCTCATGATGCAGTCCCATCAAGGGATGAAAGGGCAGAATGTCCTCATTATGTGGTGTCAGTGTTTTATTTCTAGTCGTTTTCTAATCGGATGACCGGATTTATAAATAACCTTTTATATATGTTTGCACATTCCCTTTTAACAAACTATACTGAATGTGTTTTTACATAATCTGCCCATGTGCATAAATCATAATTCGTGACACAACGAATTCAAACTGCAACTAAGATTGGTATACCAATCTTTAAGTCAAATCTAAATGGGAATACCTCATTATCGTTATTATCATGTTAGTATCACTTATTATTATTATTATTATTATTATTATTATTATTATTATTATTATTATTATTATTATTATTATTATTATTATTATTATTATTTGTACTCACTAGGAGTTCTCACACAGATAATCGTCAGTGATTGCTCACCGACAACAACCAGTGGTATTTCCTGGAGTCTGAGTGACAACAA
The DNA here is from genome assembly GCA_963556195.1 of Sepiola atlantica. NCBI lineage: Eukaryota > Metazoa > Mollusca > Cephalopoda > Sepiida > Sepiolidae > Sepiola > Sepiola atlantica. The sequence continues at coordinate 1,279,305 of OY744551.1, forward strand.
GTCTCCCCAGACTTCCAGTGTTCTTCACCTCTTTTCGATAACGATGCGGTTTCGCAACAGTCTCTTACCATTGATTTCTCGCCGGTAAGGACAATTGGTCTTCTCTGGGATTTGGGTGGCAACAAGCCTCCCCAAGATCTCAGCACTCTCTGCACTTTTCCAGTGGAGGTCTGGTTTGTGCTGTCCTTCCTCGGTCTTCTCATCCTCCTCGACCCTCTACAAATATGTTGTCTGGGATCAGCCTAGGCCGGCACCAGTTAAAAAAAAAACAAATGAATAAAATAATATTAAAAAAAAATTTTTTTTTTTTTAATTATGAATAATAATAATAATAATAGTAATAATGAAAATAATAATTATAATATATGATGAGTTCTAGCAAGCGATATGGACATTAATAAAATTCTTTAGGTCGTAGGGCACAATAGGTAACCATTGTGTTTCTTTACTCAAATCCTATTTTATCAAAGCCAAAGGTGATAAGCAGTTCCAACATGCAACATAACAACAAGTGATTCATATTTATAGCTACCACTGTTGCATTACCCGTGCTTTCGGGCTACCCGGTAAGATCTAACAAGAATGACAAAGAACAAAACGCATATAGAAAAAAATTGGTTTGCTTTATCTCCCATCACCGGATTGTTTACGCCGACTACGCACACACATATAAAAATCTTTTGACAAACTTTTGTCTCTTTTTCTTGCTGAGGTCACAGACTTGGTTTCCGCTAGAAACTCATTCATATATACATCCGATTAGAAAGCAATTTGCTCTGCATTGTTTATCCGAGCGTGAACTGAAGCAGTTACGCCACAAGCACTTTGATGAAATACAAGTCAGGAGATTTCTTCAGTCTACCAACTTGCTTATCAGTCGCATTATTAGTCAGCGGACATGAAAGGCTAACAGAACAACGGGCTTGTGTACCATAGTCAATAAAGCTTCATCGGTGCCATAAATATCGATAAACTCCTATTCTTCCAGTACTTCGATACTACGATCACCAAGCGCTCCGGCTCTTCGCGTTTCTGAAACCGCCGTCTTTCAAGTTTCACTTGCACTGTGGATCCTTTTCTTTTTTAACATTTATCAAGTCGATTTTTTCTTTTTCGGCGTCCCACGCACAATGGACTCGTTTACGATTCATTTTGGTCACTCTTTATTATCTTACACCACTACTAAAACAAGCCTTTATCAGGAAAAACACAAAACAATAATAATTAGGTTAAATATAGAATAGCACACAGATGTCAGAAACACAACCTATCTCAATCCTGCCTATCATTCCATATCCTTTGAATATAGCACGCTATCGTGATAACCGCAAGTCCATTAGAAAAAATATATTTAAGTTACTGACTATTCTTGCCAACAGGGAACCAAATCAGTGGCCCCTTTAATAAAAATCTGTGGTGATCTATTAGGCCGTATCTTGAAAAGTAAGTTATTTTGGTAACTCTATCAGTAATGTCTCAATCTTAATTTTTGTTGATGTGTTCCAAGCCAAAGTGCCTTTATTCAGAAGTAGATCAGACAACTTTATCATAAATATTCAGCAAATGAATCAGTAGCACTTTCCGAAGCTGTTAAACCATAGTAAGACAGCATAGGAATAACTTTGAGTTGGGAGAAAATAGAAAATATCTTCGAGTTGATCCATTATGCCCCACTGACCGATCAGGCCCAATCCAACTCCACCTTAAAAAATATAGGTAAAACACGACAAAACAGAAGACTACGAAACGATTATACAGGTAAGAATAGATTTGTGTTTGAGAAATGTTGATTATTTGCTTATAATATTGTGGGGTATGTGTTCGTGCTTCGATCGTTCAAAGTTGGCCATGGCATTTCTGGAGTTAATTTCGATATATCATTATTTTATAATACATATTTAAATCCCACCCACATACGTATACGTTTGATCTTCATGGAATCATCAGTGTAGAAGATAAGGATTAAGCCGGTTGTACGATTCGAACCCCAAACACAAGTCCTCTTCGACTCATTTCACGGAACTCAAACCAAACAACCAATTCAACAGATATGCGACAAACATCGAAATAAATACTATTAATGTCATAAAGAGGACAATATAGTCTGCTTAATAATAAAACAGTTCACGTATATATATATATATATATATATATATATATATATATATAGTGCGTATGTGTTAGAGTAAAAAAAAATCCAGAAAGAAATCTGAGTATGAGAGCTCAATGTAATAAACATAGCAATGATATAATAAAGTAACACGGAATCACATAATCACCGGTGCGATAATTTATTTCGACCCTCCGGCCTAAACATGCAAGCAAGACGATTACAGTTTTTTCAATGAAAAAAGTAATAACTCACACTCATTATTACATTACACATATATAGAGAGAGCAACAACATATTTAATATATATATATATATATATATATATATATATATATATATATGGGAAGAGAAGGATGAAAGTAATCCGACGTGATGGGAAAATGAAAAAGGAAAACCAAAAAATGGATGTTTTTTATGTGTACATCAACGTTTCGTCTTTATTTATAAGACTTCATCAGGATGATAAAATAGAGAAAAAATGTCATGCAAGCACAGATACATGTAGGGTAGACATATTGGGAAAAATAGAATGAAATAGTGGCCACTACTAATACGGACGTCCACCCAGTAGTTGGCCACTATTTCATTCTATTTTTCCCAATATGTCTACCCTATATGTATATGTGCTTGCATGACATTTTTTCTCTATTTTATCATCCTGATGAAGTCTTATAAATAAAGACGAAACGTAAAAAACATCCATTTTTTGGTTTTCCTTTTTCATTTTCCCATATATATATATATATATATATATATATATATATATATATATATATATATATATATATATATATATATATATATATATATGGAGTGAAAGGAAATGAACTATTTTAGACGTATATTGCACGATTTATAACGGAAGGCAATATAGAGAGGGGGAACGAAAGTAATACATATAGAAAGAGATGGGAATTATATATATATATATATATATATATATATATATATGTATATATAAACAATAATATTTTTATAAATAAATATTAATTATTTAAATACCTAGAGACATCGATGGTTCATGCTAATGCAATCTTCAGTCTAGGAACTAATTCTCAACGGTCGGTAGGCGCGAACCCCGAT